>DWLI01000454.1:0-21560 GCA_018249915.1 Cecropterus dorantes dorantes | reverse complement strand
CTGTTCTGGGTCTGGGTGTTTGTGTATTCGTCTTTGTGTGTCCATAACACCCGCGACACAGGAGAAAATCCTAGTGCAGGACTATAAGTGTAGAAAGCGTGTTTTTTATATCAAGCTATAGTGAGTAAGTAACTAGTAATCGTTAAGTAAAAATGCAATTTCGAAATTAATAATGAGATGCTCGAAAAAGTTGCAGCATACCCTGGATATATCTTGAAAAACCAACTTTTCATTGTTGTTCTTAATATTCACATTTTCATTCCCACCATTATTTAGATTACTGACTTTCACATTGGACGTCATGTTTGTATTAGTAGATAATATAACATCCTGCAAAGAACATGTAGAAAATATAAAAAACAATAACCAACACAATGTTCAATTGAATTATTTTTGTGTACTTACAGACGCATCATCCATACTATGTTTAAAATAGGTTAATTTTGCTTTTTCTGCTGCATGACTAATTGAGTTATCTTTGTTATAGTTAATTTGGGTTATTATAGACTTATGTTGTTTCTTAGCCGTTTTGGAGTCAGTACAGTTTTGGGCCAACTCTAATAATTTTGGAGTGGTCTCACAGTCGTTATCCAATTTATTTGTTTCTGAATCTGCACAATACCAACATATGTATTCATCATTACTTTCTTCGGAAGAATCTGTTAGAATTACATCATTTTTTATATGCTCTTCATAATTTACTGCTTCATTATCACCATATATACTAAAAATTATATCCGAGTTGCAATTCAATGTCCTGCTTCCCGAAAAGTGAACATGTTCGTAAATATCATCATAAAGATCATATGACAAAATACCAAAATCTTTGCATATACAAAATTTATGTAAATTTGATGCAACATCAGAATTATTTGTTTCATCAATATTTAGAATTTTACGATCAGACTGGCTGTTTTGATTAATAAAGTTCTTAGCAAAATTTTTTTTATCATTATGTTTAACTTTTCTGGGGTTTGCGTATGTTTTCAACGATACAGCATTTTGGCCCTCCTCTTTTATGTCCATACCACCAGGCTTTTCTACTCCTTGAATGCATAATTTAGATATCAAATTATTTCTTTTTGGATTTAATGTTAAACTCAGTCTAGTGTTTCCTTCATCATCTGTAATGGTATTAGATTCAGAAGTTGTCCTTTCGGATTCGGAGCTTTCCGTTGTATAAATTTTGTTTACATCTGCCCTTTCAAATATAATTTCTTGACACTCAACATGATTATTTGAATCTAACTTATTTGTTTCTTGTGCCTGATTTTCTGGATTATTAATAAAATCGTTTTGTGCTGCATGTGCCACATTAGGCGTACCGCTTTCCAAATTTTCTATCATTTCACTTTTGTTTAATGTGTCATCTTCAATACCAGTTCTTGCAATTGATTTAAAAATTGCATCTGTTGGCTCATTGTGATCAATATTATTGTTATTAATATTAGTGGTATCAGATATTTCATAATCCATCTTTTGAACAACCTCATAAATCTTAACTTCCTCTGAATTAGTATCATGAACATCTATTACAATATGTACATCATCCTTCAAGATTGGATCATTGTTATTTGTAAGTTGCGTCTGAAGGTAGATGTTTGTAAAGTCTTGATTGATATGATTTGGAACTTCAATTTTTGCACTGCTATTACAGTCAGTAAAAATATTTAAATTATCATTTTGTACGCAATCATTAATTATGTGATCATCAAGAAACACATTTTGGTCTTCATTTCTTGAAACATTCAATCCTTTTTCAAAAGGTTTTGATCTTAACTCAGTAGGGCTAAACACATTTTGCTGTACTTCTGTGTCTACTAAGTTTTTGTTTAATGCAACTGTAATTATTTCTTTTTTATTGATACCATAAGTAGTAGTTTCCGAAATCACTGGTATTTCAATATTTGTATTTATCAAAGTATCTTGAATATTGTATAACTGGTTGTCTTTGTTTTCACTCTCTTGTCCATAAGTTTGGGAGTTAAGAGAGTGTGAAATGGGGATCTTTTTTACATTCTTTGCTATAATCGTATTAAGTGAGGCAGGAACCAGATTTTTTTTTTGGGGGATTTGCAGGATATTTAATTCACCCAATTGAGAAGGAGTAAGAGTCTCTTCTGAAATAATATTAATTGTACTTCTTACTTCAATTGACGATCCGCGTTTGTTAGAGCCTGAAAGCTGATTTTTATCTATTCGAAAATTATTATTTTCGATCGATAAATGTACATCGCCTACTTTGTGATTATAATTTTCATTTGCTTTCTTATTAACTTCATGTTCCCCTACATTGTCATTTTCTAAAATAGCACTTGACTGCTTAGGGCTTCCAGCTATAAAAGTTTCAGTTTCAACTATTTTGCTCTTATTAGTGGCACAATTAATTACAGGATTGCACCCCTCCACATCTTGGTCCGTAGTTGAACCAATGACATTATTTATATTTGTATTGTTAAATGTGGGGCTAAGGAAAACAGATTGTCTCATTAAGCTTGCAGTTTTTATAATTGAAGACTCGTCATTAACATGACTGCCCTTGTTCTCAACATTACTACTATTTTTCTCAAATATTACTGAATTTTGTGAACGATTTTCTTGTTTCTTATCCAGGGCATTGATTTCACCTGAAAAGTATAGTTTATTTTTTTCATTTTATTTCCCTAAAAAAGGTTTCATAAAAACGCAAGCAATATATGGGGTGTTTCACATCAAGCGGACAACCAAAAAAGTGAGGTCTTCAATTTTGTTTAGACAATGATCTACTTCTAGTAGAAGTGAATGTGTACACACATTTTTTTCTTGTGATGTTTTATTGCTGAGTTATTTGCTTTTAAAAATTTACTTAGAATTAAGTTATGTATTATTATATGCTTTTTATATATATATCAATTAATTAGTAAAAAAAATAAAAAGTATTGTTGATTTTAGTTAAATAATTGAAGCTTTTACGTAAAGTAAACCGTAAATTTTGATATTTTGGCATGTTAGAATGAAGGAATAAAATATTAAATTGCTAAAAGCTATTTGTATGTTCTCTGCACGCTCTAAGTCTTTACCTATTGAATGTCACATACTACTTTTTTTGGAAATAATAAGAACATTTAAACCTATAATTCAAGGTTAAAATATTTAAAAAAAAGTGTTAATGTTACTCAAACATCATTTTGAAATTTTCACTTCCGGTTTATTATGAGTAAAAAAATTAAAATTTAGAATTCGACAAAAAAATTAAGATTCGAATTTTTAACTTGAACAAACAATTATTTTTATTAATTTTTTTACAAATTCATTGATACAGAGAAAATGCATCGAAAAATTAATTACTTAATTCTTAGTAAATTTTTAAAAACAAATAACTGAGCAATAAAAAATTTAAAAACCAAAAAAAACTGTGTACAAATCCACGTCTACTAGAAGTGTAACTGACCAGAGTATAAAAAATATTCAGATCATCAGATCTCATTTTTTTAGTTGTCTGTTTAACTTGAAATGTCTGTTTAACTATCTATCATATTCTCTATTACCAAACTATGTATATAAATATCATAAAAAAGTATTATAATAACCAAATGTAAATAAACAATTTATTATAATAAACAATTGTCTTCCTAAACTAAAATATATTTTTTTTGCCAAATAATTCAGCATTTACATAAATTTACAATTTGTAGGTATGTGTCTAAATAAAAGCAATTTGTTTACATTTTCATCCAATATTAGTAAAATTAATCAAAGTGTCTGATAAGCTTCTTAAACTTGCGAAGCCAATTTAATTGCAAAATAAATATATTTTTAATTATAATTGTAAAACAACAATAATATAATTACCAGCCAAAAATATGCATAAAATGTAATATTTTTAAATAACAACACTTTATCTGTTCTTCAGAAAATTAAAATAGTAGATACATCTTTTAACAATACTTAATGCAATGCCATAGAAACTTACTTGACTTAGCTTGTCTTGATTCAGGGTGAATATGGGAACTTCCTACATTTCCCAAATTTATTCCCAACTTTTGCAACAAATTAGGTGGCAAAACATATACCTGTTGTCCTCTATTTTTCGAACTATGCTGCTTTTTTGTTTTGTCCGCTTTAAACTCTTTTGGATTCATTGGTAAAAAAAATATATGTATAAATAGTATACAAAAATCATATGTAATATTTTCATTTAAATTATAGATACTGAAAATAAACAAAATTCATTGAAATAAATAAAAAAAAAACATGCACTGGATTTGAACCATGATCAACAAATGACCTGGCAAAAGTAAACCATACTACCAACTGGACTACACAGAATTTAAGCAGTATGGTAAAAAATGTTATGAGTTGTCTCAAGTAAAAAACAATTTATAAAAAAAAATGTTAAACAGCTGACTTAATTATGACGTCACATGCTGGAATGAAAGTATAGAACAAAATACACCAATATACGTATATAATTGTTTAAATGGAAATAACATATGAATCTTAACTTTTAATGAGCTAATAATGAAAAGAACACTATAAAAATAAATATTGTTTAAATAACTTGTTTCTAAAGGGTTTGAACCCGGAGTCCGCAGAATAAGGCACGTGGTAAGAAAAATGTAATACCGTGTGTGTACTACCGGTCTATTAGTTTATGTCAGTGCTACTATTCATAATATTGCAAATAATATACGAAAAACTATTTTGTGACAAGTTATAATAATCTACTCACAAATTGCGTAGCGATTGCGTGAGACTTCCTTTCCTCAAATGTGTAAAAGATGTCCTTTACAAATTAGTACGAGTTATTAAACACGAATCACTTGAAATTGTCAAGGAAATTGCACACAAAAGTAACTATCGATGATATTATTACATGAACAAAATCCTCACAAGAATTTAAGAAGTGAAGATAGGTTATTCATACATTCTTGGTACATAGATTTCACACAGAGCAGATTTGCAATACATTTGACAGTTCGATTTTGACATTTTGACGACTTGACACATTGTAAGTAGTCAATGCTGACAACTTAATCGTAAAAGAGAAAATTAGAAACAGATATGAGTCTATGGTTCGGTGTTCATTTACTCAAGACTTATATGTATACAACTGCAGTAATAAGAACGGTAATGAAATTAAGTGTGTTACTACTGGTAGTAAGAATGATAGTAACACGGGCAATAAACCGATTTGCCTGCGCAAGACTAATAATATGCGCTAGGTAATAAATGCGCTAGGTAATAAATGCGCTAGGAAAACCAATTTCAAGCTCCAGTTGCTCGAGGGGCAAGTTTCTAGAGGGAATTATGAGGATTATCACTTTATCAAGAGTCACTTTTGCGACTTTTTGTGTAGTTCTACAATCTGATCTTGCGATAATTGCGGCTCTATATGAAAGAACACAACTAGAAGGTTGCTCTCGGTGAAACTTCTTTGGTTGATAACCTATTGATATCAGAGACACTACCGTCGGTTACGAGTTACGACTATTATAGATGAATATCTTGAACTTATTAAAAATATAATTGTTTATAGCAAGGTGTTAAGAATCTGTGCACATTGATTTGACACTAGAATTTTGGCAGTGAACATCAATCAATGTCAGCACTCAACAATATCAAATTATCAATACAATACTAGCAATTTATTTTAGAATTATATTATATGTAGTACATTTTGTAGTATATATTTGCCATTACGTTATTTAAACATAAGTTGAACAGGGTAATTGTATATAAAATCTATTACAGATACCGCAAATGGGTGCGAAAACAGTAGCGTTAACTTTTAAAGTACAGTCAGAATGCACAGTGACCAGAGCTCGTACAGGTCTCATGAAACTACCGCATTATGAAGTACAAACACCGGTATTCATGCCAGTAGGCACGCAGGTAAACCTACGCGTAGATTGAACCATGCACATATTTTTTTTATTATTTAAAAATAGCGAACGAGCATGCATTCCACCTGCTCATGCTACCACTGATAGTAAGAAGGCGCTGCCGCGCACAGACATCTGTTATCAATTCCAAGTTAGAGTACTTGATTTTGCGCTGATGTGCACAGATAATACTATCTCAGTCTGCTTAATACAAACTAGAATACAGCAGCACTTACCACTATTATTTTAGGCAGATATATATGTAGCAGAATTGCCTCGAAAGTCGACCTACAAAGGATATTAACCTACCTGAATAAGTTTCTATTGAATTAAGGATAAAGTATCAGTACCTGATAACCTTACTTACAACTTCATAATATGAGAGTAAAATAAATTAATTTCTTTTTATAGGGTACAATGAAAGGACTTTTGCCAGACCAACTGGAAAACTTAGACTGTGAGATAATTCTTGGAAATACCTATCATCTTGGTAACAGACCTGGTATTGAAGTGTTACAAAAAGTAGGGGGTCTTCACAAGTTTATGGGATGGAACAGAGCCTTGTTAACTGACTCTGGAGGCTTCCAGATGGTGTCTCTACTGAAACTTGCTGAAATCACTGAAGAAGGTGTTAAATTCAGATCTCCTTATGATGGTTCTGAGATAATGTTGACACCAGAAAAGTCGATTGAAATTCAAAATACCATAGGTGGGTATATCAGAAGTGTGATTAGTATAAAATTTTGAAAAATGTATCTAGAAAATAACAATATACCACTAACTTTATATATTAAATTCACCATTAATTAGTAACCTATTAAGAAATTTTCATATGTTTTAGGTGCTGATATTATTATGCAGTTAGATGATGTAGTTCAAACAACATTTCAAGACTATGATCGTATTAAAGAGGCCACAGAAAGGACAAGCCGGTGGCTGGATCGCTGCATAGCGGCACACAGTAAACCTACAGAACAAAGTATATTCCCCATAGTACAGGGTTTATTGAGCCATGAATTGAGAGAACAAAGTGCAAAGGAGCATGTTAAAAAGAATGTTAATGGCTTTGCTATTGGTGGACTAAGGTTTCTTTTCAAACACTGATATTTGACAACTTATTTCATTGCAATATTACAAAAAATATTTAACTAGACTTCTCCACCATTCAATAAATTATCCTAAAAATATTCTAACTACTTTATTAACAAGTATTATGCTTTATAATGAAATAAATTAGAGATAACACTATTTTTGGAGAATGTATTTTCACGTTGACACTGAAGCAATTTAGTTGTATCTCAAGAAATGTAACATTACACTAGAGCTACAATTTAAAAAAATCATAACTTTTGAATAAGATGGGCTACTAATAGCCCTCAATTATAGTTACCCTATGAAACCACAATATTAGTGTAATTGATTTATGGCATATAATTTTAATCCATATTTTTTTCGAGATATGTGAAGATCAGTTTTCCCACATTTATTGTAGCTTTATTTACATTATTTATACCCAACATACTATTTAATGTGCCAGTGTGTGACAGATCATAGTAAACTAAAAACAAAAAAGAAAAAAAACACCTTTTATAACAAATACAAGCAGTGCTTGAGTAGATATTAAGAAAATAATATATTACTTTCAGTGGTGGAGAAGCCAAAGATGACTTTTGGCCTATGGTCAGCCTCGGGACAAGCATACTAGACAGAAATAAACCTAGATATTTAATGGGTGTTGGATTGGCTATTGACCTTGTCATTTGTGTAGCTCTTGGAGTTGATATGTTTGATTGTGTTTATCCAACTCGAACGGCGGTATGTTAATACTTTATTATTATTTTCTTAATATAATATTGAAGTAAATGAGCATGCAGCGCCACCTGATTCTAAGTGGCTCCTGCAGCACATGGACATGTGTAATCAACTTAAGATCAGTCTTACCTGAGGTTGTTCAAATATGCGTCGCTACTCCCGAGGAGTAAGTTTGATCACTTCGGATAGTGACTTCCTTACCACATCTTTCAGCTTAAAATTCAGCATTTGAGACTGTTATTAGGAAAAATTGCCGAACCACAAAGAGTTCTACCATCTTAAAATTTTATATATTTATATGTTGACTCCATCAATTTTTTTAAACATTTAACCACAAAAACAATATAAAGGATTTTTTTGACACTTTAACACACACAATGTTGGTCTTTCTCATGAACCAGCTATTTTCTAACAACAGTTATTATGTTGCTGGTTAATTGTCTTGATCATAATAATAAATATAAATATATGCTGCATATAGCCAACTATTAAGCTATGTTTAATAGCTTATGCAATTTTGATAGTTTATAAACTTGTGTGAAGTTGACTAAAAAAATTCCATGTCTTACATTAACTACCACTGAAATTGAACACTTCTTTGCGATACTATTTTAATTATGTATGTATCATTGTTTTAGAGATTTGGATGTGCACTCATCAATAAAGGCCAACTTAACCTGAAGCATAGACAATATGAGACGGATTTCAACCCCATAGACAAAGATTGTGGTTGTTCAACATGCAAGAATTACACAAGAGCATATTTGCATTGCATTGTATCAGTTGAAACTGTTGGCTGTCACTTGATTTCAGTGCATAATATTGCATTTCAGGTAATGTAAAAAAAATTACATATATCTTAATATATTAGGCACTTTTATTTCTAAACATTTGTTTGTTACAGATGCGTCTCATGAAATCAATGAGAGATAATATAAAAATGGGCACATTTCCATCATTTGTTAAGAACTTTGTAAATGAACTATATCCAGATGGTAACTTTCCTACTTGGGTGGTAAATTCATTAAATTCTGTTGGAATAGATATTAATGAAAAGTGATAGTGGTATTATTTGAATAAAAAAGATTAAAAAACCAAGCCTTGTTTTGTATTTGTATTCACATGCTACATAAATTCATCTGAATCATTCCCATCATAGTTACTAGACATGTTTTCTGGTTTCATCAAAGTAGAATAGCTTCTTAGTTCAGCTTCTTCTTTCTTACGCTTTTCTTCTTCTTTCTCTTTTTCTTTCTTTTCTCTTAACAATTTCTTTTTATCTTCCCTTTCCAATCTGTCTCTTGTTTCTCTTTCCAGTCTTAAATCAGGAAATGCTTCTCTTTTAGTCTTCTGCAGCCTATTTACAATTTCATTGTTCTTTTTTGCTACCCTTACCTTTCTTACATCTTTGTCTTTATGAAATGCTACCTGTCCCACCTGAAAATTATGTCAATATTTTAATTGAGCACCTTACATGGTGTAGGTATGGAATGTTCTGAAGAGTTCTTTTGTTTGATTTAACACATTCAATGCCACTATGATTTTCACAAATGCTTCTCTGATGCCGACATATTTTTTGCAAAATATTTTGAGCGTGCCTGGCACCGTAGTAAGATTTACAAGAACATGCGGATTGTGTATGTATCTCTGAACATGTCAACAAGGTAACATAACGAACTACTGGCTACAATTGAAAATTTATTTTTGTATTGAATAGTCCATTTATTGGGGAAGTCTATGGGTTATATAACAGCATGCTATTATATATAAAATCATTTGTAAGATGCTAGTCTATTTTGTAATATTTGATATTTCACAAAATATTTGAAGATATTACCTCCATGCTTGCAGTTTTCTTAAGATTTGACCACATAGTATAAACTATATCAATATCATTCATTTTATTTCCCATTATAGAATTTGCTTTTACCAATTGACAAGCATCATCCAGAACGGAATTTGGTATATCATCTATGGTTTGACCCTGAAAATAAAAGCACATTGCAATATTGGAGATTTTTTATAAAAAATAATAGTGTGTCACTATTGTTAAAAATAAAATTAATTAAATCCTTACGGGTTTTCTTAATATAAAAGCCAAATAATACATTTTTTATAAACAGTTTCGGAATCATAACAACAGTAAATGTATGTATATTTTGAAAAAGAACTAAGTTTAAAAAGGTTATAAAAATAGGGTAGTTGATGTCATGAAAAAATTTTTTCGTAAATCTTACAGGTGCTAATCGTAAATACACATGGGCTGATGAGACTTTGTCAACATGGAACCAAACATCTTCAGGCCAACCCCACTTTATTAGGTCTTCATCTGAAAAAAAAATTTAGGTTGTAAACATCGTAAAGGTTAATTATAACCAATTAGATGCCAATTTTTTCACAAGTCTACAAATAACTATAGAAATACTTACTTTCATGTTTATCAGCACCCATAAACAATGTTACAGGTGGGACAATAACATTGCTTGTAAAGTAAAATACCATGTTGAATCTAAAATTTTCAATAGGTCACTAAACTGGGGAGAATTGTTACTAAACCATAAGTATGAATTAATTAAACTGTCGCCCTTAGTCCTTTGTCACTTGCAACAAATTATTAAAATTAATGTAATATTTTGTTAAAAGAAAATGTAAAACAACTTTTCTTACAGGCCTAAAAAGAATCGGGAAATAATTTTATCTGTCAATGTCAAAAATGTCGTATTTTTTAACATTGTTTTACGGTCTTGACTTCTTGCGTTTAGGCTAGTTTAATTTATTTTACTTATTTAACAAAAGATGACAATGGTAAAATATAATGTATATCATTGTTGAGTAATATTCATAATTCTCATGTTCAAAGCTGGCGACTACTTTGTACAAAAATGAAGTCATGCCGTACAGTAAATAATTCCGCCAAAGTTTTAAGAATCCATGAGTTACACACCATTTTTGTTATTATTTTTTTATTTAAAATAATAAATGAAATGTTTGTCATTAATTTGTACAGTACAAATTATTAAACTAAAATCAAAGTAAGCTAATTTGTATAAACCATCTGTATTACCCTATATTATTATTATAAACATAGAATTGAATCTATTGGTCAATAAATAGTATTATTTGTTATTTGAAACAACATTATTAAATGAGATAAATGTTTTTTTTCCATTGACTTGGCGAATTTTAGAAGTACAAAAGTTTTTTTTTTATTATTATACGCCTTAAATGAATGTTCAAGTGCAAACAGCTATAATGCTATTATACTATAACATACCGCATAGTATAACAGGGGAATAAATTACGTATTAATGGATTCTATCAATACCAGCATTAATAGTTAATGATTGCTATAAATAATTTAATTATGTCCTACAAGAAGATACTCTTGAAAAGGAAAGATCCTTTTCAAGTAGAAGATATAACCTACACCCTGGGATCTGATTTATTGTTTATAAAAAATATCGTTTTTATGATTTCATGATACTGTAGTAGGTTCTTAATCGATTGTCAAATAATATTCAGCTTTTGTTAAGTAACATCATGAAAATATTACTATAAAAAGATTTTATTACAGTCAAATCGAAAAAAAACAACGCAATTCGAAATAAAAATTACTTAAACCGTAACTCCAGTTAATTCGAGTTGAGTTGAGTTCATCCCTAATTGTCGGGGCTGTCAGTGTCAAAGTGAAATTAATAAAAATACATATGTTAAAATAATAATCTTATTTATTATAATTTAAGTCATTTGTGTGAATACTGCGAGTGAAATAATTAGTACTGACATAAACAAAAGGAAATTATGGGAAGCCCAGAACGAGAGTTATGTCCGCCGCCAACAGAGGAAGACGAGCTAACACTTCCTAGAGCAAGTATTAACAAGATGATCAAAGAATTGGTGCCATCAGTGCGTGTTGCATTTGAATCCAGAGAGTTAATACTGAACTGCTGTACTGAATTTATACATTTGCTAAGTTCAGAAGCCAATGAAGTTTGTAATCAGAGTAACAAGAAAACAATTAATGCTGAGCATGTTCTAACTGGTGAATGCTTTTTAATATCATATATATTTGTCTTTTAGATAGATTGGTGAATATTTGCCTTTTAATTTATGACTTTAATATGTAACCTTATAATCCATGCAAGTATTTGTAATGACGAGAACTGACTTGCAAAAAATTGTATTGAAAAAAATACAATTCTTTAGTGTTGTGCGTAATATCCGAGGGTACGGTAGTGCCCCCGCCAAATCGAACAAATAAGATATATACCCAAGGTATATCTGATACTTACTGAACAAATTTCAATTACTATTACTCAACAAATGATTTCTATTTGTCCCTTATAAAAAATATTGACATAAAAGAAATTCAATAGAATCAAAGTAAACATAAATGTCTCCGCTATACCTTATAATGTCTAAATTTTAATTTAATAAAATTACATTTATTCCTAAGGAATGTTAATATACTCTATTCTCAACAGCATTGGACAGACTTGGCTTCAGCGACTACACTATAGAGGCAGAAGCAGTAGTAAAGGATTGCAAAGCCGTAGCAGCAAAGAGAAGAAGACAAAGCACGAGACTGGAGAACTTAGGCATACCTGAAGAAGAGTTGCTGCGACAACAGCAAGAATTATTTGCTAAGGTCAGATTTTGAAGGTGGTAGAACTTTAGTGGTTTCACTAAGAATGCACTACCTCCACACATATTTCTGCTTTATAAGAACAATGTTTAGCACTTTTATGTACTTTTCTGAAGTGTGTGGTAGGAGAAACATCCAACCAACCAACAGTTACAACTTAAATATAAAATGGTAAACTCCAGACACCTCTGTGAATTTCTTCACTGCTTGAGCTAATGAAGATGAATATTAATTAATTCTATATTGTTATCATTTATATAAAAATATTGTGCAAAATCATATTACTGTATATATATACTAGAGCATATTTTTAATTCTAGAAATGTCCTGTCATAACTGAATTACTCTTGTTGAATTACTCTAAGCTGTGTAGGTCATTTTGTTTATACCACGTAGAATTGTAGACAGTTTAAGATATACCATGTTTTCAAATAAAATTTATATAAAATATTGTATCACATTTCAGGCTCGTGAGGAACAGGCTAAACAAGAACAACAACAGTGGCTGTTACTTCAGCAGCAAGGTTTAGCGGGGGGTGAAGGAACTCCACAACCGTATATTCCTCCTCCCACTGGCTTAAAACAAGAGGAAGATGAAGATGATGACTATTCATAAAGATGATGCATAAAATACATTAATTTTCTACCAAATGATAATTATTTGTCAGGCAGTAGTGACTGTGAATTCTGTTAACTCTAATCATTAGAAAAGCTATTCAACTATTCAAATATTAAGCATACTTTCTCTATTTCAACCAACCTTCACTAGAATTACATGGTGGAGTTTGCCTCAACCCTCTCATATTTGGGATAGAGAGGTACCCAGCAGTGGAATATAAAGATGGCTGCAACCTTCATCAACATTACATTTCAGCTCCACTGCTACTTAAAAATGAATGCCATTAAAACAACCATGCAATTTGAAGTTTAAGTTGGTCGATTTGGAAGATAAAAAGCAATAAGTAAAAATTGAAGTCTTAGATACTTTCGTTATGATAAAGAACTTTCTAAAGACTTGATTGTTTAATCTGTTTCCAAAAATGTAATTTGAAGAAACAATAAAATCGGTCACCTTAGTTTTAAGGAGACCAGTAGCAGCAAATAAAACTGTATTATTTTTATTGTACCCCAATACTTCAAGTAATATGATACATAATAGTAATATTATTGAACTTTGTCAGCAAGAAATTGATGCTATGACCAGTACATGGATTGTTTGCTCAACTATTACTAAAGGAAAAAAAAGATAGTCAATACTAACACTAGTAGGTGCATTTTAACATTTTAACAGCACAAAAAAATTACATATATTTTTATACTTACAACTTAGGGCTATAAAACCAACCTCATTGCAAACTATTATTAAATTCGGTATTAACTATATGAAAATACTCTGTGGTGAGTAAAAAAAAATTTGACAATGCAATTTTAAGTGACAATCAACATAAAGTAAATCATAATTGTATCCATAATATTAACACTATTTTACAACAAAATGGTGTCCTCGACATGAGCAGCAATAATACCAACAAGAAATATAAAAGACCGAAACACCAAACAGTGGCGACGACAAATCCGCAGGCTTCAGTAAAGTATAGTATTTTTTAAATACATTAACTTTGTGCATTATATTTATGTATATTAGTCAACTTAAATATGTGCATACTTATGTAAGTATTTGATTACTGTTATTAAGGACTCATTTAACCATAAAACTCAATTAAAGCCAGATCGTCCTTTAAATTTAAAAATGTTTGGCATTGGTAATATTTAGTGTTTTAATTTTAAATCATCACTACCACATACAGTGGCTGCTGTGGACATTTCTCTGAAGGGTCTAGAAGTCGTATCGTAGGGTTAGGGATTAGGGCTGAAGAAAGAAATACTTTATGCAATCAGATTATATCTTTTTAATACACATTAACCTCGTTCAGATAATGTATACCAATTTAAAAGTGTAACACCCTCAATATGATGAATATTTCGGAGGAGGAGGCAGCTCTTCCCTGGCCCTCCTTCATTTTGAGTACGTCCTTGAGACATGTTATTAAATTTAATGTTCTACATGAACATGAACGTCATTTTCAGAAGAAACCCAGTCCTACTGATGAGATAAAGCATTTAATAAAACCACGTTGTCCTTTATTGGCAAAAGATTCGGAATGGTTAGACGCTCTGCGGCCATCGACAGCCGCTTCATCCAGGACATCGGATAATGTTTCGGATGAGGAAGAAGTATTGCAACTTGTAAATTATATATTTAAACAATTTTTAAATATTTTAAGAACTCGTTGATATAAGTAGGAATATTTATTAATACCGCCAATTTGCCAAACTAGCAACATCAGCCTCCATCTATTTTTATTATATTTATATTTTAAGACACAAAGACCGACATTTTACAAATTTCCAAATACGGCACGGAAACCTAAATTCATGATTTACATAATTGACCATTCAATAATACTTATAACGACTTTCTCAACTCACTTAGCTGCACTTATTTTTAAATTATTAAGGTGGAGTGCGAAGATGGACCTGAAATGAAACCTTTAACTATATTATTTCCTGGTCTACTCGAAAAAGATAAGCAAACCTTGGAAGACATGTTGAACAAAACTATGTCAACAACTGAAGTGACTAAACATTTACTGGGTCAAAAGGCAAATTTTTCCCTTATGAAAAAAGTGGAACGGCTTATCCCAAATGACAAGGTTATAATTAAAATTATTTTAACAATGATCAATTACTAGGCTGCTAAGTTTCGTAGTATCACTTTTCTTTAAAAAATATGTATTTTTAGAAATGGTTAGACACTGTATCAGAAGACAGTAATTCGGTGTCATCAGATTTGCAGTGTGCCAGTAGGATCTCGAGTGAGTAATATTTTAATTTAAACTAAATAATAGTTTGTGTTTATAAAATATTATAGTAATATGCATAATTTTATGATACTTATGAAGGTATAGCCAGTTCTAGCGATGGGTGTAATAAGTTTGTTGAAGATGGCAAAACAGACAGATCGAAGAACGACCTCACCATTTCAGAGGATCATGCAAGCATTTTAAATTCAAAACCCTAATAAATGAATCCTTTGTTCAACATATTCTTCCGGAACTTTAAAAATAGACACCTTATAAATGTAGAACAGCGGAAATAAAATTCATAAGTACTTGATACTAATATAGTTTATTTAACTATGCTATATATAACTTCATATTATATGACAAGGAACATATAAATTTAATGGAGTTTATGGTAAAGGTTTAATTTGACAATGAAATTTCACTAGAATATATACATTATTTCAAATATAAAGAATGTAATTACACCAAACATTTTAAAAATAATGATTACTTATAATTATACATTAACATCTGTAATATAACTTTAAAGAGGCACTTGCTATTTATCATCAATTACAATAAAAAATACATGTGGCAGTAATATTAGTTCAATCTATCAAGTACCCTAACTCACTATTTAGTTTCATATACTCGCATGAAATGTGTAGGTTTTTTTTATTTATTTCTAAATTTTATAGTTTCTACAAGACTAAACCTTATTTCAAAAATCAACAAATAAAAAGAAATTGACTCATATCGCACAATGAGACCGAAAGGAACCAATCTTGAAATTTTCGTAAAATGAATTAAATACTTTAAACTACTAATAAAGCAGTCTCCAGCGATTTAAAAAGTGACAATTGCGTGCAAGAAAGTAAAAAACATAATTTATTCTAATAAAATTTAGTTATTTCCATGAAATGCAAATTTCGTATTATTCCCATTTAATTCTTACCGTGCGATATGTTTTAACTTTAGAGTAGTACGAGTAAGAATAAAAAACATTTTTTTTATCGGAAACACGTTATTATTAAGATTCCCGCAATCATTGGATAATCAATCTGTAATCAATTAAACAAATCTCAAACACGGTCAGTTATTTGGGATACATAAAAAATACAACTACCGTTTTCTAAGCCTTTATATTTTGTTTCATAACAAAACTTAAGCCCTTTTTATTTTTTATCTATCTCTCTTGCCACTTAAATTTTAGATATACTACAACAGAAAAACAACTGCTGTGGCATTTTGTTAACGCTAACTGACACGTGCATCCCGAAAATATTTAAATGTTTGTAGTACAAATTGGTGCCAAAAATCTGAAATAGCATCATGCAAATTGCAACACAAATTGTTTCTTGTTATGCAATGCACATAATGCGTAATTATAAATTTTAGATAGCGTAGTAACAATAAGAATAATCGTTATTTATTTAATACGAATATTAATTACACAATAATTAACAATCTACCTTTACAAAGACTGATTGAGCAAATGAAATACATCATCATTCTATACAAAAATACAAGTTGACTTAAAATTAGGTTTTGGAGACTAATATTTTTTTAGTTCCACACTCATAACCACAGCTTTAGTATGGATGTATTTTTGTAAACATATTACGGGAACATTATATTATCCGAATCATTTTTTAATTTTTTTATTTTGAATTCTATTTAGCTACATTGAATTCCAGATATTACTTTCGATGTCAAATAACTATACTGAGAAAAACATTTTTTATTTAACCTTTACGTCTAATTACAATGTATTTATTACGTTAATACTAGTTTGCGGTGACTAGTTACTACGTTCAATCTCCTTTGTAAAAAATATTTAAGCAGTATGTACTTAATTCACTAATAAACTTTCATTCAACCAGCAAAAATAAATATAGAAAGCAAAAGTGCATGCGACATTATGTTTAAAATAGTGGAAATTTTAATTTTGAGTCTACGATTATGTAGCATAGTAAATAGTAAAAACTGGCTATGCTATAAGTTTGGCAATAATTAAATAATATTTTCGTTACTCTCGTTAACTGATACTCAAAAGTTATCATATTAAATTAATAATAATAGTAATATTTTAATAAAAAATAAGTTTAAAAGCTGCGAAATAAAGGAAACGAAAATTCAAATATTGCCTTTAAAATGCATGAATTACAGATAATAAACAATGCAAAAAATGTGAGTGTTTATACCAATTGAGTCTTGCTGCATTGAAATTGTAGAGAGTAAATTGAGTTTCGGATTTAATTAAAAGATAAATTAAAATTTTATCGGAATAAAAACATTAAAATTATAATATTTGGTAGGTAACCGGCTGAGTTTTCTTGGGTCCTTTTAGAATAATTGTTTCATATAACCTTTTCAAATACCACAAGACTGAAATTGCAATTTCTAAATCAAAACATATCAATACGATCTTATAATACAAATCGTCCTTTTAGCTACCTAAGACCACAAAATGGCGACCTATAAAAAGTCTATTTTGGAAAATATTACCGAAAGCAATACTTGATTTTTTTATTCCTACTAGTCTATGTATTAAATAATGATAATACAAGTCTTTGAATATTTAAAGCAGTATTTGTAGGTTTTTCTTCTTTATTTTATAAAAATACTATAACTTATCGTAAACTATTTTATATAGATTAACATAGCTATATTGAACGCTATATATTATGGAGAGGCACTGATGCTAGGTACTGTTAAAAATACTTTTTGTCCTCATTAGGAATCTTATAGCACAGTTTTAAACGAAATTACTTTAGCACATCAGCAGTATAGAACATAGCAATTTTAACATTGTGTACATTTATGGAAAACATCATCTTAGTGTCTTTAAGTTGGCCTGCCCTGCCCCACTGCTTTACAACAATTATGCACTATTTCAAAATCTCAAAATTGATATTGTCCGAAGTAATTTTTTTAAGTCAGTAAGTTGTAACTACGGTTGTGATGCACAGCTAAAATATATCATGAATTAAATTTTGTATAGGTAATGGGAAACAAAACTTGAGATATTAAGAAAAGTATAATAAAATTAACTACTAAGATCTCCAATATACAACTGAGTAATAAGACAATATTTCAATTTTTTTCACATTATGAGAATGTGTTTGATCAAATTCACGAGCATCTTTTTGTTCCAAACATCGCATTATAACATCGAAAAAAATGTCTTGATGTATTTTATGATTTCGTTATAATGAACGTTTGCCGCACCGTCAATAATTTTATACGTGAAAGAATTTATGCTCGTATTATTTTAATTGTCTAGTATCCATAAACTATGAAAATGGTCTAAATGTGTCAAATTGCTAGTCCGTTAATCACTAAACATTTTTTTATAATTTTATCACAACTGAGTGAATGGGCCATTTAGATACTCTTTTACTATTTTTAACTTCACAACACTTCACGATTTAACTTTATGCCCATTTTAATGTATCTTTTTACAACGATAACACTTATTTATATGCATGTATATCTATCGATACCTACACTTATTCGTATAAAAATGTCTATATTATTGCATGAACATTTCACTAATCGTCGTAAAATTTGTACAATCTCCATATTAGATAGATTTACATTATCATATTCCCTATATTTTAAAATAACACAACCGCAATAATCTAGCTTATTACATAGATTCAGCAATGTATCTATCTATCCAAATTACGCTAGGTACTTAAATTGAAATCCTACCTCATGTTCCCAACTAGCGAGACTATTTGCAGAGGTAGTACGATTGAACGATTTTATAACGTAATGTTCTGACATAATAGCGGAATTAAATATTATGTTAACAAATAATTATAACACTTAATTTATCATCATTATCATAATTTTGTCATCATCATTTATTTTATCAACTTTTGATACGTATTGCAGCCTCTTGCATATTTTGGTCCGAAGGCCTTGTCTTAAGCTTGCTAACTCTCTTGACTTTTGCTAAATGGTAAAAATATATTAGATTTTATCATTTTTCATTATTTATAATACTTACAATTTTATTTGTTCTAAATCATAACACCCCATTAAACTTTCTAAAGCCTGGCAAAGAAAAAAAAACTACAGCATATAATTATAGAATAATATGATTATATTAAAAGTTTCATGTACAAATATACAGACATTCAATTCAGTTTAGTTTCCAGATCATTCCCACAGGCACAATCACCTCGCCTTGCTGGTCAGATAAATAGTCTGGTTAAAAAAAAGGCAGAAGTTCCAATTAATTTAAGATCACCGAGTTATCGACACAAGAATGACGCCATAGGACAATAAACTGAACAGAGAGGATGCAATATGAATCATCAGTGATAAATTACTTTATCAAAACGTTTATAGGGCTGATGCAATAAGTATATAAATATCTATATGCGATAAAGTACGTGCAGTGGTTGTGCATAATAAAAATGTGGTTTATGATATAATAATTTGATAAGGTCCGTTTCGAGAACCTAATACATTATATTACATCTGTATGTTTGGGAAGACAAAACTTATACCAGTATAATTATGTTACTAAACTTAATTATGGAACTAGAAAATCATGTAAAAACGTATTTATATGCTTTTATATATTGTCATTGTCGTCAAATCACTTTCAGGAAGGCCAAGTATACATACAGGATTAATGAACATTATTGAGGTATTTTTACACTAATTTAATGCTAAAAGTAATTAATTCCTCAATTAACCCTGTAGGTCAAGAATACTACGGATACATTACCTATTCTTAAATTTCTATGTAAAAATATGGGACAACTTTAAGCAATTAAAATATTTGTGTAATCACTTATACTGATTGGTGAATTGTACGGTATTTACCTTGTTTTTGAAGAATCAAATTGCAAGTAAAAAATTGTATAAATAATATTAAAACGTATGGGCATTTAATATAACGTAGCACCACTCTGTCAATGCATACAGGGTAAATTGGAGGAGTAAGAAAGCTTCCCTAAGGTAGTTTTTTTAGAAACAATTACATTTATAGGGGTAAGTATTGTATAAAAATGTGAGTACTGTAAATTTTAGGTCTAAAACATCATTAGTATTGGAATTTTACATTCCTGATTAATTTTTTAGGTAACACACTTTTACTGGGCCTTACTACCCCTTGTCAATAACCCTGTATATTATGTAGCTTAGAATGTCTTAGATTTTTTGTAATTCTAAGCTAATTTTTCATGCGGATTATCCTTATATTATTCGTAAAAATCTCCAATTATACATAAAGTAGATGTAGTTATATAAAAATATACAAACATATATTTACATGTAATTATTTTGAAGAAAATATTTCAATTAAACCCATTATATATTTGATTTCAATTCATTGACAGCTTTATAATGCCAAATATACTATGCCTCATATATTTCTTAACATTAAGTTTGCACTTATAAATCTAAAAATTATAAATGAATTCCATTTATCAATATGTAGAAATACCATTAATTCCTTAAAGTTGTGAATACAGAAATGTAAAAAAATAAAATAATATTTACGATAAGCATAAACTCAGCCAAATACTAACAGCTAGTTAAATTTATTATTGCATTGTTACTAGTAAATATTATTAATCCATCTGCAATGTTGGACTTATGCTTCAGTCCCTCCTGAGTTCCAGAGAGACCTGAGTAATGGAAGAATATATATAGATTTCAATTAAGATTTCTACAGATACAAAACCTTTATTAATATAACCATTGAGATAATCGATGTAATCACCTTAAACTTAGTGATTTCCATAAATATTTTGAAATGAGTAAAGACGTGCACATATGCCGTCTTCAAACTGCATTAGGGTCCTAGCAGAATAGCTACTTTTAAGCATCGGCAATCGTCTATTTAATTGTTTTTCGCAAACATAATAGCACCTGTCGCGGTGTTCGACGATCTAAGGCTATCACTTTACAAAGATTTTGCGACTGAAGCAAAAATGTACATGCTACATGCAGTGGCGTAGCGTGGGTTTATGCCGCCCGGGGCGGAAGTTAAATTTTAATAGACAAAAAAATGGACTACGTAAATTGACGACCAAAAAAAACCTAACACTACCGCCCTCTAAGACGAGGTGCCGTCCAGGATCGCGAGTTGAGTTTCAAGGACTTTTCTACAAAAATACTGGTTATATATTACGAGGAAAGGAAATTTTGCCGCCTCCTAAAAAAGCCGCCTGGGGCGGTACGCTACGCCACTGGCTACATGCAGTCCTTAAAACGTATGTTTTAGAAACCGCGTCCGAACACGATCTCGAAAAGTCACTTAAGGGGGTGTCCATAAATTACGTGAGGTGTTTTTTTTAATTTTCTGCCCCTCCCTCCCCCCCTGGGGGGATGTCGTGAGATTTTATTCAACACCCTCCCCCATCTCCC
>DWLI01000453.1:0-21562 GCA_018249915.1 Cecropterus dorantes dorantes | reverse complement strand
CCCTGTGAATGTAATAATTACGCTTCATCAATTCATTGACGGTCTTCCTACTTTACTTGTTATTTACTCGCAGTAACGGCAATCATACTTATCGGAGTACTAAGTGTTACCCGCGACTTTGTACGCACAATTATACAAACATTTCTTAACATAACATTATTTATTTAAAAAGGGTAGTCAACAAGACAATATATTACACTCACAACTAAGAACTACATTAGGCTTAAATTACATGTTGTCTTAATTACAGGTCACCACGGCATGCGATCCTCGCTTAGCCTTATTTAATATAGTCATTTATTTTTACCAGATTGCGTCAGAAAGAGGTTAATATAAAATTAACAATAAATATACCATTGAAGTAGCAAACGAGCATGCAGCCGCCCTGATGGTAAGTGGTATCTACCGCCCATGGACAACTGTAAGCTACTTCATATAGAGCAGAGGTTCTATTCGAAGTCGATCACACATGCGTCGATGCACACACCTTCTTAATCCTCGGAAGTAGTTCCGAGGATTAAGAAGGTCGCGTCAAATACAAGTGAGCCGGCAACCACACTCTTCCACTCAAACGCAGAACTACTGGTACTACCCTGGTCGAACTACACTGGTTCTGAGTGAGAGTTCTAGGAAGAGTCTGAATCATATAAACGTTAGGTTTTAGATCATAAAATCGTTTTAGCTTCAGTATCTGCGATCAGTTCAGCGTCTGTGATGATTTGTCAGAAGTGAGTATCCCTTCGTTTATAAATACCTATCACTGCTGTGCATAAGTAACCGCACAATTCAAAATTCATTATCATTTCACAATCATCAATCATCTTACACATTTTCAATTGTAAAATAGCATAATAAGGATAATACAGTTTCCTCCTTATTACACCTATTATTTTAAATTGAAAAATTGGTGATATAATATGATATGATATAATCCACTGTGGTTAATGGACTTTTAGCTTCTTATCTTAACCACATTCATTAAAAACACAAACAAATCAAGCATTACTTGGTTTTACGTGGTTCTCCTGTAAAATGTGAGATTTTGTGTTGTGTTATTATTAATTCAAAACAGCAATACATAAATATAGTGTTTTGATGTTATGGTGTTGGTAATACCCGGCTTTTGCATGTAAAATGTTTACATGTTTTGTATTACATCATAATTGACAAATAACAGATATAAGTGCTCATGATGCGTTGTAAAATCTTTACAACATTTATTTATAATTCAGTGCAGTTACATCACATTTTACCATGTTCTTTTAATAAACATGATACATTCCTTTTTCACTTTCTGCCTTTATGTATTTCTATCCACAACTACTTGCTTGAAAACCTAAAGTTCCTTATTTACATAAAGTAAATATTTATTTCTTTATTTTTTTCTCTCAACCTCTCACCAGGTTCTGTGTCATTAAATAAATTCTTAAACAACTAGATCAAGAACCTGAACCATTTTTAAATTTATAAATTTATCATTTTATTGTGGATAAAACCTGACTTACACATGAGGCGATTATCTTAGTATTCAGGAGTGGTAACGCTTTAGTGGTTCGGCTGTAGACAGAGATTCAGTTCTCTGCTGGTCAGATGATTATAGATATCTATTGACAGTAATAACCCCTTACCATCAGTCGGACTGCATGCTCGTTTTCTATTTCTAAAATAAAAAAAATGTCTATCTTACTGGACATCGACATGGAAATTATGTCCGCTTCGTCTTGTTTACCTTTATACCAGGAACCAAGTATAATTAACAGAACCAGTATATATCTGGACAGATACTTGAACCAATCGTCATAACATATCTTCTTAGAACTTGTCCATGTCGATCCCTAATTGCATGCAAGAGACGTTCGATAAGGCAGGACGTGATGATGCAGTGGATCGCGTTTGAAACGATGCTAATTAGAATCAGATCACTATCAGCGAGCTTCGTGAATGACGGGCATTCTAATCCAGAGCTCGTTACTGAACCATTGGCTTTCTAATTTTGGACTGCTGGATCAATTATGTAAACGGAAATCGGTAATTGATTTGAATTATAGATGTACAGGGATTTAAGTATTCAAAGGAATTTAGTTTAGGAGCATTTATGCATCTCTATGACGGTTGAATGGGGGATTTGGTTAAAGTGAAGTATAAACACAGTTTTTTTTTAATAGAAGTACTAAACGAAAGCTGTTTGACCCCGGATAGGATTAGAATCCAACCTGAGGTCGACCTATGGATGAATTCCCTTAGGGAACTAAGTTGGAACGTCGCGACAATTAGATATACGCGGCGTTCCAACTTAGTAAGGATGGTATTCCTTACCAACCTTTAAATCAGAATTCAGTAGAGATTGATTTTTGGCGAAAGTTGGTAGTAAATTAAATTTAAAACATTTTTATTTTACTTATAAAGGGCCAAAGTTAGTGTTTATGACGTTCTATAAAAATACTCGTTGACCCGAAAAACCTTTTGCCTTGCTTCTATAATTCTTACTTATCTATCTATACCTAATAATGATAGAGATTACATGTTAAATTTTTATAAGAAGGTATATCTCTTTAATTTCATAATTTTAGTACCACTTAGGTAGTATACTCCCCTTTCGTATTGTGATTAAGTCTCAGTTTGTTTAATCTTTTCATGTGTTAGTAAAAATAAACCTACTAGCTAAGTCTTTCTATACGATTATAGAGATATAGATTACAGATAAAAGTTAGGTAACCTGTCCTGAGCACACTCGGGAACCAAGACACGGACTAGCTAGAATGCATCCACCGTCCACACATAGCGATTCTTCGAAGGCGGTGCGTGAGAAAAACTTGCACACAACCACGCACACTGGTTCGATATACGATGCAATTAAGATTATTTATAAGAAATAATCTATGTGGCACGCAGGCGTGAGTTTTTGTTTTATTACAATTATTTACTTTGACCGGTGGTAAATTGCTAATTTAGAACTTCTTGTGCCTCACGACTTTACTTACACGGTTAATAAATTATTGCTTATAGAGGTAAAATAATTATTAAGGACTAATGCTTTTATCTATTATAAAAATCGTTTCTTTCCAAAATATTACATAATAGTATGTATAGTATGTATGTATACAGATTCTACTAATGAAATGAGTATAAGGGAACATTTTAACCAAAAATAATAATTTTAGGAATGAAAGTATTACATGAGAAGATTACAAATATCTTTATAGTTTAATATTAAGTATTCAATAATTAAATTAATGTTATAACGTTGATCATTCAGTGGATTATAAAACAATATTGATAAATCAATATGGTGTTTGAAATATCTCACGTATTGATAGTAGCTGGAGGTGAATCCGTGGTAAGTCATGTGGACGCCCAAATAGCCTAGAGGATAAACCGCGATTCTAAGTTTCAGTTATTGCTGCAAAGTAAACAGTAATATCGTTTCATGCGTACAAACATGCGATATTGCTCCGTTTTGAATACTTTATGGGCCTGGAATCTATAAACACATGTATTTGTGTAATAACCAAATCCTAACATGTGTATAAAACCTCTGTGCTGACATGGTTTTTAGACGATTACTTCTCAAATCTGGTTCATAACAATAAGTTCAGACTTTATTTTTAATTACAAAACCATACAGTATATTATATTATAGTAAGTAATACTTCTATAGATCACAGTGATAAATATCTGTATCGCAGAATAGACAAAGTTAAAGCCACAGAGTATTAAACTTTCCTAAGACAGTGGTTTCAAATCAAGCGTAAAATATTTTATGTAGACTTCAAAATTATGACGTAAAATAGCATGATTTTTACCAATTGTAATAAGCTATTTATATCGGTGAATGCTCTATGGAAGTTTGGTTGTTTAAATAATCAGCAAGACTTTCATAGAACATTCGATATAATGGACAAAATATCATAGACGATAATAGAGATCGGTCATGTATATCAATTCAGAGCACAATGCACAAACGATTCATGAGTTATTTTTAATTAAACCTTTCGCGATCATATTTATTTATTAAGCAATTTATACTTGACAATTATTATTTTATGGATTCAATTATAAAGTATATTTTTTAATTATTCATGTTATATTTAAATCTAATACTGGCACAAAAATTTGTATCGGTATTCGTAAATAGAAAACATTGAAAAAAGAATGTGAGAAAAAACAAATGAGGTCTGTAGCCACGTTCTCTCTGTTTGAGAACAATTTATAATTGCGTAGAAACTTTTAATACTTGATAAAAATACATAGTTGGTCTTTCATTATAAAATAGCAATATTGGTAAGTGTTTTAACATATTTTAAAAATATCTTTACGATAGAAATTTTCGTAAGTGTATCGTATTCTCGTATGTAATTTCAAAAATGTAATGCTAACATTACGTTTATAAAACTCCGTGGAAATGCAGTTAGTCGTACCAGCGGCTCTATAATGGGTATATAATGAGCTAAACCTTACCTTTTAAGTGCTGTAGTTAAGTGGCTTTGGGGTTCTAAAAATACCAAAAAGGGGAATATTACGAGATTGTAGGGAATACTCCCTGTAAGACGTAATACAGGCGTGTGTTATTTATTGTTTACAAGCAGTTAAGGTATACTTATTAGAATTTGTTTTTTCAATGCGTATGTGCAAGTGGTGTGCAAGATCGCATAACCTTTACATAGTTTATGCGTAGTAAATAAAAAAAATCAGATAGAAAATTTAAAGCAATTATAGCAAACGGATTTTTCAATTTACTTTTTTTATGAAATAAGAGTAGCTTGTGTATCTGCAGACTACTGTTACGTGGCTACTGTTGCTAAGAACATCTGTTATCAACATTTGTTTCAAGTTATACCTGTGTTAGGCGTAAATGCATTGCTACCTCTGAGAACCAAGTTGGAATGCTTCGTAAAAGTGTCTCCTTGCCTTATCTTTATAATCATACTCTTTAAATCAAATCCAATAAGTCGGCAAGAAGACATACATACATATTGGAGGCGTCCCAACCTAGTCTATAGAGAAAAAAAACGCATCTATGGGCGACCTTCTGTAGGAATCTATTCTTATTTAGGGTTGATTTCAGAGATCAAATGAAGATAATGAGAGTAGATATAATGCCAGCGAGGCAGTGGTACTGCCACAGTTAATACCTAAAAGATATAGTTTTGAATAATGTTAAGTATCTAAACGTTCTGAATTCCCCTTATAGGTTTTATAGCTTTATAGGTAAGCTTTGTACAAAGTTGCCGTAAATTGATATTTATGACAACATAAAAGTAATTTAGGTTTTTATTAGTTCATTTCTATAAAATGTACTTCATGGGCTATAAAATATGGTATAGATTATTGTGGAAGTTACAATAGTATTATTAACAAGCTGTCGCCCTCGGGGTTACTCGCCGCGGCATGTTTCTAGTACTTCACAAAATGATAAAGTGATTGTAAACACAAGAATAATATTACATCTTCAACAAGACAGTGCGAAAAACGTTAATAAAGAATACTAAATAAGTACTAAAACGTTAATAAAGAATACTACATAAGTATCTGTAAAAAAATAAATAAAAAACAACTATGTACTATAATACGAGTAGATAAAATATTATTGATAATTACAATCAGAAAAGAGACATTATTTTATAGGGTCTTTATTTTTGCTTATACTTAAAGTTACTTAAAAGTCTTTGTGTATTTATTAGATTGAAAAGTTTCCTTCGTAAGTTGACATCAGAATACAGTGGTGTCGTAATAAGAAGTCAATAACTCTGATTCAAGTATCCAGTTATTCGATGAATGTAGGGCTGCCACCCTTTTATTGTAGTGAAATAGTATTTCTTGAATAAATGAAACAATTAATTACTCTAAAACAATATCTATCTGTCTATTTCTTTCCTAGAAGGAATGATAAAGCCACTTTTTTTACTATAATATACACAGATTTAGATTAATTACATTTGTCATTTTACGATGACCTTTTTTAAACTTTCCTAAAAGTGTTCTAAACTTAGGTAATCCCTTCTCATGAAGCAAATTTGAAAGACGGACTAACGTATAGTCGCAACATATGAAATTCCGCTGCAAATCAATATCTTTTAAATTCACGCCGTAATATACAGTATAATAATAGAGTACAATAATATATATAAATGCTTATTTATAAAAGCGAAATAATATTCACTTCGGATTAATCATTGCAGAGTTTAATCTGAATCTAAAACACACTAAAAAGGAGTCCCTGATATTTCACTTGTACGGGGATTATATAGGGGTTGAATGTATTTTAATACTATAGTTGTCATGTACGTTGTCGTGGGCAATAGCTAGTTATAGGTGGTAACCCTGGGCGAGTGTGATCTTGCAGCGACTGTTATGGCAAAACGACTGGACAACTCACTGCGATGGATTCTCACAAAGAAACCACTTACCAGTTATCCCATTTGATTTATAAAACGAAAATAACGCTTAAATAGGCACCAGAAGTTTAAGATAAAAGCGACCTATAAGAGTGGTAATGGGCCAGTATATTGAATTATTCAATACAATTAATGTGAGAATGTAAATAAACTTTTATTCATTCCAATAGTTAGCATTAAAGGTCTACTTTTATTATATCGTTTAATATTATTATTTGATATTTTTGCGTATTACCAATTAGTACCTGATATGTATTACAAAGACAAGAGCTACAGAAAATTTTAAATATTACTTTCAGTTACTTGTAATATTCTTGAAAACAGAAAATCAACATTATATTATTATTATTATAGAGTTGTTGAGTCACAGAGATGCACTGTCTTTTACGGCGCACTCAAATTGTGCTTCTATCTTGATCTCACAAAGAAACTACACACCAGTAATAAAATCTGTAATATAATAATAAATATGACTATACTGAAGAGATCTCTTCGCCATGGTTTATTTCCGTGGTCGTAGAGCGCATTTAAGCGATTTCTTTGTACTTCAACACCTTTTATGCGTGGGACGATCAAATTAATGTTTCTATTTATCTGTCCGTCTTCTACGTCTAATTTATTACCACACGTGGTAATAGGATTAATAAGACATTATTTCCATTTACTACTCGTTCATTAAATCATTCGTTTATTACGTATATGGAGTAAAACTTTGTTTACATATCAACCTGTCACCGGTAATGTCGTAAATTTATAGATAAAATGAAATATCGTACTATAAGAAAGCCATATCCTATGAAATAAGCTATGAGTAAGGTATTTTTATGCGGATGATGTCGCAAGAAAATAATTGCGTTAGTAATAAGGTAAAAATGTACGTATATCTATCTATCTATGGCATCTGTCGCGTTTTTAAATCAATACTTACATATAAACACGAACAAAATAAATATGAGGGTCATTAATGTATTGGCAAGTCAAATCATTCAAGCAGGCAAGTCTTGAAAACCCATATTAATTTAAGCATAAATAGCAATATAGTAATATTCCCATATGGACCATAAAGAAGTATCTACAAAAACATATTAGTTAGTAACCATTTCTTTTAAATATCGGTAGAGTCACCTTAGTAAGAAAGCGTATTCCTCAGCATATGTCGTATTATGGCTCTTATTAGAATATCATTGCCACAGTAATAAATCAATTTGTAGGCGTGAAGGTAATCAAATCAAATCAGTAGAAAATAAACATATAATGGTTTTGATAAACTCATTACGTTGTAAAGTGATAAATTAGTGAACTCTTTGTTTATCGTAAGTGCTCCGGCGGATAGGACACATGACACATATTATTATTTATTATCTTTGTTACAAAGCTTTGACATTATTATTATTTGCTTTACAGCGATAAGTTCGCTTGAGCTTTTTTATTAAACGAAATAACGATTTAGTCATTAAGTCAGTCCATCTGTAACGTGAGATTACTCACGTGACACTAAAATTTTCCCAAGATAGGATTAACATCTGGCCTGAATTTGGTCATTTATTCAGGCACTACCTGACTAACCTTGAGGACTAGTTGAAATACTTCATATATGTGTCCTTACCGTTCAAACTAGAGTACAGCATTGCTTAACCCTATTGCTATGAGGTAGACATAATAACTTACTAAGTCTACAGAATAACGTAAAATGACATTTGTAACATCGTGTGCAAGTATCAAATCATTTTTTTTTCAATCACACCAACGCCTCCTAGAGTAGATACTTGATCTGGTTATTTGTCAGATTGAAGTAGCAAATGAGCATGCAATTCAACTGATGGTTAGTGGTTACTGCCGTCCACGAATATCTGTACGTAACTTCATGTAAAATGGGGGTAATCTGAAGTCGGTCATAGGTGCTTTGCTACTCCCGAGGACTAAGACGGTTGCCTTATATAGAAGGTATCATCAACCCTTTCTATAAAACGCAAAAACTGCTTCACGTTAGAAATAGGTAGCAATGACGCTAGAACGACAGTGGTTCTACCACCTGATAATATTATATTATAGAATACTGACGTTAAATATGGAATTATATTACATATTAAATATTTAAACCGCAATACCGCAATCATGCATACTTGACAAGTGTTTGACCAAGACGCGTACATTAATAATGAAGTACTGCAGCGGTACCTTAGGATTCATAATTCAATTGCTTACGTGACTTTCAGCTTATAATAACGAAAATAAGAAGAATAAAGTTCAAGAATTTAAAAATTGAACTAACTTCATAAATTGTATTTATTTTATAAGTTATTAAATATATGGCTAGCAATATATTTTTTTGAGATTTCAGTGTTTTCATATGTTAATATTAAATATAGTCATTATTTGTGATTGATTCATTTATATATAAGAATGTTGAATTCAAATACGTTTTCGATTTATATTTTAGGAACTTAAAGTTACATTTAATGACTTTGATCTACATTCTGTTTTAAGTGTAAATATAATAAATCTTCTAAAAGAAAAATAGCAAAAAGCAACTAATTAAACCATAGATGTAATGTTTCATAGTATTTTATACAAATCGCGTTGCAAAATGGGAGGTAAATCCACTGGAATTTACAATAACCATTTGGTAAAAGTTATTAACCTACTGTAATAATTTATCATACAGCTTTACAAAAACAGAAATGAATCGCATACCAAAGTTAATATCCGCAGATACTGTTTGTTATTATGGATTTCCGCGAGCAGTATCCGGTCTCAGTGTTGGATACTATTTGCATTATAACTCTATATTTGGCATAAAAGCTAAAGGGTTAACCTTAAGATATTATAGATACTTGTAGCTATATAGGTCTATTCACTTATGGGTCGCTGTTACTTCAAGACGGAAGCTGCAGTGTAAGCAGCAACCAGTAATAGTCATAATTATGTATTGTAATCAAGGAAGGAAGAGAAACAAGCCTTTAGTAGGGGATTGCACCCTTTTGGTTCAATATTACTAAAGCTACATCGAATACATCTGCTTTAGAAGAAGTATTAAAAGAAATATGGTATGGTATTGCAGTATTTTTTAATATTTTAGTTTTCCTAGCTTATTTACCTATGTTGACCTTAATGCGCAATATTTTAAACCAATAACCTCATATCTGAAAGAAGATGTATACATTTTTTTTATTTAGATTGATATTTATTTATACATGAGGCCGTTGCTATATTACTATTTTATTTTTCTAGTTCGAATATCAATATTGTGGACATTACGAGTTTAATATAATACACAAGAACTATATGTAAAGAACATTTGGTATATCATTCAAATCATTCAAATAGGGTCAACCCTATAGGCACATAATACAGATAAAATATACTAACAGAAAACTCAATGTTAAAACTTTATTATCTATGGTATTATGCGTAGGACTAGCATTGTCTTTAGAATTTGTGGATTGCGGTATTAATTAATCACATAGAGGGCGTCGGTTTTGTTCATATTGTGTCGAGTTAACCCAATTCTCTTGTGTAATAAATGCAGCGCGTCTAACTCATTACTATGGTTTCGCTAAAATGGATAGGAATGTTGTCTACATAGACTTAAGTAGATTATAAACTAGGCATGTTAAATTCTTTTAAATTGAAAATAAGCCTACTACTATAAGCGATATTAAACAAAAATGAAGATTTTACAATGATACATGTTATTAAAGGATAATTAAGAAATAAAATTTAGTGATACCTGTTATATTGTTTAAAATGTATTTATTGAATAAAAAATAAATAATACCCGCTATTTTCCGTTAAATGACAAAGTTCGACATTGGTTTGGGGGTGAAAGTTGGTACCTATCATTATTTGTTATTAATTATATTTTTAAAATACTTTATAACAGAATATAGGGTAATAAGGTATTTTAAATTTTATTGAATTATACAGTCTTCAAATTACTTCTTTTCTTTAAAATTTCATAATGTAAACCATATCATTTTTCCATCTCATTTTCAAATCATATCTCATGATTGTATGTTTTTCGTACCTAGCCGCCTACATGAACATAATATGTTAATTGGTCTAAATTATGATGAGGTTTGATAGACAATGGTATCGATGCCCCAATCTAACTGCGGTCACGCTCACGCATCAGTCAATGAACCGAGTCTCGTCTAGTCCTTAAAATTCCCAAATGAACTACTTAGGTCACTGCCACGGTAATGGGGATGATCGAAAAGTGGTTCATTTTGATTAACTTGTACCAATTTACCGAACTTTCACATGTCACGATCATATGCTGCCTTTAAACATCTTACTCACGAACTAATGTAAGGGTTTCATAATGTTCTAAGGCCTTGTATATTAGGCGCCCTTTCTTATTTACTTCCCAGCAACTGAATATCGTAGAACATATTAAATGGAAAACAATCTAGTAAATCTTTACCTTGTTGTAAAATTTGATAAGTGTTTTTGCATGTTAAATTTGAATTATTTTATAAGGTTTAAAAATAGTTACTGAATAAAATGATACAAGTAATTGACATCATTAAATATAAGTTATTAGGTTTTTAATAAACAAAAATAAACATGCGAAACAAAGTTTAAAAAATACTTTAACAAGGTATAACACATATTTATCATAAGTTGCTATTATTCCTACAATAAGCTAGACAGTTAAGATGTCTGATCAAAGTGGCCATGGCAAATTCATTTGACTCGGAAAATTAAATAACTCACTCTATTGGATAAACAATAAATCCTAATAAAATGAGACATTCGTCAACGCCCATTCATAAATAACGAGTAGGTAGTACGAGCGCCACACTCAGAGAGCATTGCCCGTATTAAAATACTTAAAATAAGAAGTTTTAGATAAGAGCAATTCACCAAATATAATTTTCCAGTATTTTTAGAACAGCTTTACCTTAATACAGACAGAAGTCGTACTTTTTACGATAATCTTCGTATTTACAAGCCATTACATGTAAAAATGCGCTAAGTGCACGCTATAAACCGCTATAAACAGAAATTGTGGTTTCATAATTTTTAAAGTAAAGGCTAAACTCAAAAGCTACATTAGCTTATCGGCATGCTTTTAACGCCTCTCCTGCGAAATGCCGTGTTTATTGATTCTCGATAATCGATATAAATTTTAATCGAATAAAAACTGCAATCTTATTATTGACAAGATCATTTCATTTCAATCGTTTATACACTGAAATACGAAAAATGAGAACGTTGAACATCGTTAAAGAAGTTCTCAAGATATTCCCTTCAATGTTTCGGATGTGACTCAGAGCATTAGAGATTTAGTATCGTACATACGCAGATGACGTGTGCATACGTCACGAATTGGGTCGAAGCCATCACTGCCGAATTTATTAAACAATGTTATGAGTCAACGACCGGGCTTGCAGTTTCGGCGATCATATGGCGCTAGGTCGCCATACGAGAATAGCGCACTTACAGCGAGAGTCGAAACTTTCAAAGGCCATTCGTGCTCAGGTGTTCATTGATGTGTACTGAGTAGACGAACGTGTGCTTTACGAGGTTTTGTCTGCTAGACAGGGATTTTACGATAGTCGTAGCTGCTTCCAGTTTTTAGCAGAAAGTATTCTTAGCCATAGCTTCTAAAATAGATGAAAATTCTCAAGTTTAATTAATCCTTCTTTCTTTTCTTTAAATTTTACTTAGAATATTACTACTAAGTATACATTTACAGAAAGCAAGAATTTCGTGTCAAATAAAATTTCTTTCACCCTTCTTAACTAATATTTATATTTGTTTTGTATGTTGTCATCTCATACGTATTTTTATAGACACCGGTAATTATGTTTATAGTTTTCATTTGCAGTATAGTATAGTAAAATATTAAAATAATAAAGACTTATTTTACGGGAGTGCTTTGCTCTATAAAACGTCTAGAACGCACCGTTTTTTCACACATCGCGTAATCTATAAATACTCTCTTATTTGTGCTACAAAATCTTTGATTTGACGTGAACCGGCGCGGATACAACATTCCGAATCAGCTATTGTGGTATACTTTTTGTATCCAAATAAAGATGGCGGTTGCCACGGCGACTAATTTTACACGTTCATCTGTTAATATTCTTGGTTTTCTTGTTTAAATCTGTCGCGACTATACAAGCCTGTCTGGCCGAATATAACATAAGAATAATTTCACCACGAATTATTGTGTGTGATAAATATTAGTACAAGAATTTAACAAGGACTAAGCATAAAAAGGGATTTATAATTTGACTAAAAGTTAAGAAATTAACTCAAGACATATCCGAGCGCTGTTTTTGTTCCTTAGATTTTTATAGAAATTAGTTTAAATTAAATATTTATCCAAATAATTACTAAAGCATAGCGGTAAGGTGCAGTATGTCCAAACTATTAATTGTCTCGTGGACTTCGGAGGGAACTGTAATAAATTGAAGCAGTCCTTGGACATTATTAAAGTCCCCTGGTTGTTGGCAAGGAGCGTGATTAATTATTGTGGACATAACAGACAGACGGACAAGCCAATTCGGGTTAACGCAAAGTTCAGTGACTCGGAAAAAACGTTGCTTGAGTAAAAGCGATTCATGCAATGTATTCACAAGATAATGTGATAATTTCATACTAATTAAGACATTAAAAAATATTTTAAAGGTAATAAGACATGACATTTATATGATACTTTATCAAGAAAAAATAAAATTTAAACAAATTATTTAAAAGAATATTAACTTATAAAGTCATAAAATACTAAACGTTGGCTTTCATCTAATTATAAAGGATGATGACTAGAAAAACAGTGTAATTTAGGCAATGAAAAGTGTAAATTCAATTAAGCTTAAGTGCTTAATGCAAATTTCGTGTAGACATCTTAATTTGCGAAGGTAGTGACAAACAGATCCATAAACCAATTAATTTCAGTACAGTTACAATTGATTGACTAAACGGTACAAATTAAGCAGTAAGTCGTAAAAAGAAAAGTTTCAAAAAAGGTTGTTACTATTTGGACTTGGAATATCAAGCTAAGGGCGCAGTAATGACATGTTGTAAACGGATTTTAATTAGTCCAACAGTCCTTTTGGATTGTGTAAAATGTTAATTTAAACGTTTCTTATACTTAAAATTGAACCCTTTTATTTTGGTCGTTAAACAATGTGTAGTGATTGATACATTTATATTATTTATCCGTCACGGCTTACTTTCAATATTGCAGTATTTGAAGTGTATTGCATTAAATTTGAATTTATGTGACTATAGCTCATAATAATATAAATATTAATAATATACTCATAGAGCTGGAGACATATTGACGTATTCGATACTCTTGAGAACTAAGTTAGGAGATCCCATATGTACTTTGCTAATATATTCTACTGTAATTGCGCCATAATACCGTTACCAATATTCGAACTGATAATATATATTGTAGGTGATATCAACCATTTTCACACACCTTATAGTTGTGCTACCCACAATATACGATCCATACACATACACATACACAATAGAGTGAACTTGAAAAAATATCTTAGCATGTCATATTTTTTCGCGATGTACCGTATATCAATATATAGGTATTTAGAAATTAAACCCTTCTATATTCGTAGATAATATGATTATCGGTAACTTTCGGAATTAACTTTTAAGAAAGTCTGTAACTTTCTTAAAAGTTAATTCTCAACAGCCACATCGAAATGAACCCAAATTATCTAACTCGTCATTTTTATGACGCCGCCATGATGTCGTATCGTAAAACAACTAATATTTTCTGGGGCGAGACATAAAAATTAGACTTAATATACTTGTTAAATGAACGTAGTTACTCAATAATATTCTTTCGGTGTGGTAGCCACGTGTGGTGATGCGTTCGCCCGCCCGCGACGCTATCAAAACTTGCAGAATCAATAACCGTTATGTGTACAAAAAACTTAAGAATATGATCGTTTATCGAAGTATTTTACTGTAAATATTACTTTCTATGTGAGGTAACTAGAACTGTAAACAATTAAATTGTCAAAGTGGGTCCAAAAGGTTTGATTAATATCTGAAAAAGTATTTAAGTTATCGATGCAAAACTTTACTTGGCAATTTGTCTTTGTGATTTTGTCGTCAAAGTATTACTGTTCCAATTTTGGGCACAGACTTCTTCATAGAAGGTCAGGATTAAGATTTTGAGTTTTATACTCCATCATGCTGATCTAGTCAGGAATGTATAATTCACACACCATTCAGAACATTATTTTTTTCAATTTTTTAGGCGTATAGGTTTCCTCAAGATGTTTTCCTCTAATCATCCTCACTGATAAAATTCGCACATAGCTTTGATAAATCAGAAATTATTTCCTGGGTTGCCTATCCTGGTTCTTCAAATATCATTATCAGATTATATTATGATCAGATGTACACTTTTTTTAAATTAAATCATTTTGCGTCGCTGGGGATAATAATACGTATGTACATAATATTTACGTACGTACATAATATTGGCGATTCAAGTTTACTAAAAACTCATAAAATTGGATCATTTGTTCTATTCTTTTTTCACTTATTATGTATTGTTTACAATTTACTTTCATTGTCATTTCATCCACGCACTTCACATTATTGTTTTATGTTTTGGGATTAGGGCCATAATGAAATAAGATCTCTCTTATGGAATTTTAGAGTGCATAGTTGAATGTATCAGGGAGTTGGCTTAACGAGGTCGGGTGAGTCAGGGCGTCTTCCCGGCGCCTATCGTTTTCGCGAGCGTGCACTCCTTGCCGACTCACTCTTCCCTAGGGAACACGCCAATCTATTTTCACTCTGCAGTCGCCTTTATCCAGGAAAACCAGTAGAAAACTAAACCCCTAAGTCTCCGTGGATTTGTAATATAGATAGCGTTTTTTTGTTTTTAAATTTTAACTGACGTAAAGTTTATTATCTACTTTCATTTAACGAGCTTTTTTTCATTCTAATAGCTATAAATAAATTGGCAAAGGCAAAGCAATTCAGTTACTCTTGCTGTTTAATTCGTCAGACCTTTATTTTTTTTTTTGTTTGGCAACTATTTAGCGCCTATAACTTTCTTGAAAATGTATAATTAGGATCGAATTTCGGGGACTGAGTGAACACTGATTAGTATTGAATATCTACTTAAACGTATTCTCTATTATAATATTGAGTCTTCCCAGTAAACATCCTAGTAATTATTCTAATGCAAACCCCTTGTAGACAATCTACTTTCAAATAAACTTAATTAATTTATTCGCAGTGAAGTTATGACGCGTGGAGCCGCATTCATTATGTAGATTTTGTTGTTTAGGCTGGGTCTGCATTAGTCATTTTAAACCGACTGTTTTTTACACGCTGTAAAAACTGCCACCTTAAATGTGTGGGATGTGAACAATGTCTCATGGTGTAATTGATCGTGTTAGTACTATATAATAATATTTATTATAATGTAACCTTAGCTTATTTGAGCAGCTGCGATTAACTTTAAAATACTTTATTCGTTTATCAGATGCATAAAAGAACTGCTAACAAAATTCAATTTGGAATGGGGTTAGACTTCTGATGATCTAGTTATGTTTATAAAAATAAGTTAACATATTTAGCCCAGTTCATATGTATATGCTAAACAAATACTGTTTGTCGAATTGAGTGTGCGTTTATTTCATTTATTAAAATGATTACATCATGCCATTTTTATAATAAGGTTTCTAAGGTTCTATCAATTTTGATTGGTCTCTTATTCAAATCAGCATTTATAAATGTTAATGGGTTAAAAATTAAAACAAAATAATCAGTTTCCCGTAGGTGTACATCAAGCCTTTGAGCCAGGAGGCACTAGCCTCCTGGCCTCAAACGCCTAGTGAGTCAAGAACTTTAGCCTAAACTTTCAATGAGCGACGCCCCATGGCTGTGTCATTTCGAACAGCAACTCTAATTTCGTTATCACCAACTTTACAGGGATGAAATAAACGTTTAATAGCTAAGTCTTGTAAATTTGCATAATCATAAAATTATTAATCTTTAACTGTTAAAACAATTTCCTATATTATTTTATTACATGGAACAGAGGTCTGCAACCTTCTTGGCAAAACGAGCAGCATGACGGGACGCATTCTATTCTAAATAGATCTCATATACTCGTATTATCGGCGAAAAAACGGTCGGCCAAAAAAAATGACGGTGAAAAACAGTTGTTTCGCCGAACCATGGGCCGCTAAGAAAAGTCATAGGAAGACCCGCAGAGAAGGTTGCGAGCTGCTGGTTGCCGAACGCTGAGTCGTTGTGTATTACTAAATACTAATTATATTTAATATTCAGTGTTCTTACAAAAATAATCTCGTTCATTATGATTAGTACCTACAATATTTTTTATTTATCCTGCTCATTTGTAAGCTATGGCGCATATAACTTATGTTCAAGTTTGCGTACTATTTAACTATTGAATTTTATTACTTATAACCTGAACATCATCGACTTCTATGCAAGATTTCCATCATACAAGTTAATATAATTCTCTTACTTTTCATGGAGTTTTATGTATTTTTATAAGAGATTTTAATGAACATATTGCCATTTATCTTTGTTTCGCCTTTGTAACATTTATTAACAAAATTAACGTGTATAAAGTCCGCAAACTCGAACAACGAACCAAAGGACACCAGGCGCGCGACCAAAAAAAAGATCGACCAAGGACGGTCGCGGTTAAAATGTGGGAAGCATTCTTTAAGCGGAATTGATGAAGGTACGTAACATAATATGTAGTTGCACGAGAAGCAGCTTTCCTTGATCTCCTTGGTTATTTTATAAAGGAAGATTTAATATGATAAACAACGGTTTCCTAAGTGATTTACAGCTAAGAGAAGCTGTTTTGCGCTTGGAATAACCAGATTTCTTTTTGTTTTTTCTTTAGTATACTAAACTAGATCACTACAAGTATAAAAATTGTGGTTTGTTAAAAAAAACATTACTGTATATGCTAATGGTATACATGACAACATCAATCATGCTTAAAGCTTATACAAGGTAGAACAAGTGTTCGACCAGTTAGGTACCACAGCCACACCTATTTCAGAAGTAGTTCTTGCGTTTAGGTGGAAGGGTGAAGTTGCCGGCTCACTTTCTTATGAGACGACCATCTTAGTCCTGGGGCAATCGTCAATGCATCGATGATCTACTTCAGGTAGAATCCATGTTTTATATGAAGTTGCTTACGGATGTGCATGGGCGGCAGTAACCACTTACCATCAGGTGGACTGCATGTTTGTTCACTACTTCAATCTGATAAAAAAGCACTTGTCCAAAGTGAGGCTTTATGCAAGGTACAGTCATTGATCCGTAAAAACTAAAATTTTAGCTTTATATTTCATCGTTTTAAAAGTATTCTGCCCTGCTTAAATTTATAGATTTAACAATACTTAAATTCATCTGGAACATTATAAACGAAGAGAAAATGGTCTAGCAATAAAATGCTTTACAACAGCAAACTAAAGAAGCACCTGTTTGTGTATACATTTTTGCTACACGAAAACTACATTTTTATACATACAAAATTAAACTCGATTTATATAGTCTCTATAAAGAAGTTATACTCTATTGAAATAAAGCAAACGTATACGTAATTAGACTCTTTTATCTTGATTGGCCACATTTATTCGGTGTCCGTCGCAACTAATTACGAAATGCACAATTGCTGGATAAAAGCTTTTAAATTGGTATTTTCGTGTAGCAAACATTATGCAAACTCGGGATCGTGACGATACTATTAAATGCTCCATTTAAGTTTTTTTTATGATAAATAAGTTAGTAAACGGGCATACAGTCTATCTGATGTAAGTGATTACGGCCGTCCATAAGAATCTGTGACCGGTGAAAGATGAAGCTGATCACAGATGCGTTGCCACTTTATTTTTCAAAATGAGTAGTTACTGTTGGCCCTATTGATGTTTACAGCTGCACCGAGTTTGGATAGCGAACCTGATGCTCAGATTTTTCGACACTCCACCTTCGCTACAGGCAGGCACGATTACGGACCTAGTTGTTGCCTGGATTCTGATAGTCAGTATTCGCTTTTTGTTATACTAGTATTGCGGCTGAACCAAGGGCACTTTCTGTGAGGTACCTCATTACGTTGCACTAAGATGGTCGGCTCAATATGTCTGTCATTTATAAGCATAATCAATAAGAAGTATCAAATGAGCGCAAAATAAAATATTGTTTCACGGCTTCTTGTAAGGTTTCTTCTTTTAAGTTTGATGCATGAGTGCCCGCAGCCGATATATTCCATGTTTCAGAGGATATGTTAAGTTGTCGACGTTGGCCCAGTTTGTTATCATCGGCTAACAATCGTTAAACCTTGTTGAAGGCCTAATTGGTGAATGTAGTGCTCCAATATTGGTCTTTCTACTACCCTCCACGTGGTTGAGTATTCTGCAAGGCTCTATCTTTTACGAAGGAAACCTTTGCATGAATTGTATTTATTATACAAGCTCCTTAAAATTACTTATTATAAATTACTTTTTTAGTAAAGGAAATATTTTTTTTTATTTAAAAAAATATGCATACAAAAGTAAAACTACGGCGTGTTACAATACAAGGCGCGAATTAATTTCAACATATTAAAACGAAAAAAATATAATATTTTTGAAAACATATTGACTTCAAACAGTAAGTTTGATTTTTTTACCATAAAATACATCTCATACAGCCTACAAAATCCACTGAAATCTATTATAACCGACATACAGTTACGTTACGGATAATAAATAATATTTCCCCGTCAGAACCGCATGGAAATGCAGCGCTAAAACGCACCAAACGGTCACTTCAACATAATTTACAACGAGTATAATAAATTCTTTTTAACAATTTTTTATGTCGTCATTGTTGCATACATTCAGTCACGGGCGCCAATGCAAATGAAAGCCATGAAACATGCATCACGGCGCTTGCTTTATATTCACTGACGCATTTTATAAATTTCATTGTTTAATTAACGGTAGAGAAACTAATTTGTACATCGAGGTATAAGGAAGTGTATTGAGGAATATGAGTAAGTTTTTTCAGCGAATTTTGAATGTTAATAAATCTTATTATAGTTTGCAAGTCTTCTACGGTAATGTGTATCCCATATGCTAATCCAAGGCATTAACTCTGTGCGCCAAATTTCAGTCAAATCCGTCCAGTAGTTTTTTCATGAATGAGTAACAAATACACATACATCTTCACAAGCATTTACAATATTAGTAAGATTGCAATGTTTGCATAAAGATGACCATAGTGCAGTGAACATTAATAATATCAATAATATCAATCAATCAATGGAAAGAAACTTTTCACTTGGCGATTTTTAATTGCTTTTAAATAGCAAATCATTACCATCTCAATAAAAGTGCATGAAAATTGGTGTATAATATATGAAGTTACCTTGTTCTGAATTGTTTTACTTTTCATATCAACGAAATCTCTACAAAATTTTGCATTACAGAGAATAGACAAGTACTTACATGACATGACAAGACATTTGTCAAGCGTAGATCGCGTTTTTCTAACCTAACCTAACCTTCTCTTTATGTATTATACCGGAAAATTTATAACAGATAACGTACGATACATTATAAATGTCGCTCATGTGTTTCAGTTAAAAGCATAAAGAATATTATCATTATATAATTAATCCATTTGTTTGAGACAATGAATGTCCGGCCACGTCACCTAAAGAACTGTGTAGTGTCTGGACTGCATCCTCTAGTAAATATAATTAATGAAGCAATTGTACTTAAGGGTTTCTCGACGATTCATCAATATTTATTGAATAGAGTAGGTACAACTTACGTGATCAAAAATAATTTTAGGAATTGTAAGTGTATTTCTGCAAATTTTACTTGTATAATCGTTATTCCTGTATGAATAAGTTGAATCAGGTTTGAGTGTTAGCTTTCGGAAGCAATTATATGTGCTAAAATGTTGAGATTTGTCTAATTGGTCTGCAGGCAATGTTAAAGGGACTCAGTCTCTTAGGTCGTATAGAAAAGATACTCATTTTTACCGTCCCACAACTCGACAGGTCTTTAAAGATTTGAGTTACAAGATACTTTTAAGAATTAGCTCTTGCGACTCGGATTCGAGTCTTAAGACTAAAAGGACTCAATAACTGAATCTTCACTTTAAAGACAAGTCTTGCAAAATTAACTGAAGTATTTTTTAAAACACTGATTTTCTTTCACTATTTCCTTAAAGCCTTTTAGTAAGTGAGCGGAACAAAAAATGTTTGCACCAATTTTTTAATATACTAAGTTAACATTTCATAAAAATACTACTGATTGAGTGTAGCAATTTAGCTGACTAACAAAATCGTCGTAAAACGAACTAATTCAACAAGAATGTAGCAGTGCGTGTATTTCAGTGCTTATTTTTGTGTGATCGTAAAACTATGCGAAATACTTAAAGAGAATCATCAAAAACAAAAGCAATTTGGTAAGGTGGTCGTACCCCTTCGTATACTGAATACACTGAAAGTCAATGTGATCTATGTTTTATATAGGTATTTACTCGATAAAAAGTACCTATTTAACCGGTTGCGTCTAAAGGAGGGTAATGTTTGTAGAGTATAATAAGACATACATACCTATGTATGTATCTACAAACATACATACGTATGTACATACATACATACGTACGTATGTTTAAATTATAACTATTATGTCCGAATGTCTTTCACTTTGTATTTCATAGGAAGTAGCATTACCTAGTTAGCTAGACTGCTACAATTATGAAAATGACATCGTTGGTACCAAGATGTACAGACGATGTACATAGACGCTTAAGTGACGTGTAACAAATGAGCCAGGTGAAAGACCTAGAACTTAAATTAATGTTCTAAAGTTGAACTAAGTTAAATTTATGATCTAAAATACGCCTGCGACGAAAGTTGGCTTGATTAGCCATTCAGTTCAATGTTCGTACCTCGAAACTTTCGACTAAATTGAGTTTAAGTAAATTACATACCTATTTGTTTATATGTTCAACTCAAGGAATACCTATTCAAATTACCTGTAGTTTCACCTAGTTTCGCTTTAGCTAATTTATCTTTATATTTACCTAATTTTACGTTAGCCTATAGTACAAAAATTTTACATACATTAAATTAAATGTATGATTTACATAACAGTATGTACCTACTAATATTG
>DWLI01000452.1:0-21580 GCA_018249915.1 Cecropterus dorantes dorantes | reverse complement strand
AAATTTAGTTGAAGTTAATCGGTAACTTCTAACTGAGAGCAGCAAATATTCCGCTGTTGAGCTTTATATAGAGTAGCAATGAATATGTTGCTGTATTGTAGAGTGTATGAAGATCAGCATGAAATCATTATACAGAAAATAAAGGATCCCGCTGGGTTTCTTGTCTGAAATCCTCACGAGGTCGTGTTCCGATCCGGTGAGAGTGTAAGAAAAAATATTATAACCGATAATTTGTAGGTGCCTAGGTGCCTCCATAGGCCTATAAAATGAAGCCATTTTATGTCATTTCAGCGGCAGATATTGTAAGCTTATATTAATGTCAGGCGTATTACTTCATCTGTAATAGTGCTTGTGAGTATAAATTGTTGTAGATATCGAAAGTAGAAAGGGTTACCATTCCTACAAATTCCAAATTAGTAATAAGAATTTAATAAGGTTACGTATTCCAAAAATGTATAACTCTGGTTATGAGGAAATAAGATCTATTGAAATAAACAATCTATATACAACCTACATATACTTACTAATGTAATAATATGAATTTAAAGCTCCAACACTACCTCGTCATTATCCAATACTACGTAAAATTATTCACAGATTATATTATTCTCATCTTCGCAAAGAACACGATTTACATGAATATCGATATAGAAGACACTAATATTATTTTAAAACTTATTAAATACTGTCTATCGTGTAAAAAAATGTAAAATAATTAGTTACTCTATAACTATATAATCCTGCTTGTAAAACATATATTAATCGAACTCCGTAAGATAAAGTATAAAACGTGTCCAAGTATCCCATTTAATCTCAAGCAATAAAAATTTGACAGTTTAACAGCAAGCGAGTGATCTCGTGCATACGCTGGGAAATTCATGGACCGAATCAAATTTATGGACATAAACGAGCAAAAACTTAGATCGGTTTAGTGCGAAAATAATACGTAACCGACGATAAATCTATGCAACTCTCGTGGCATGCACCAGGGAGGCATGGCTCGCATGGTCGCCGATCGCGAATTACTTTCACTCGACTATCCCCGGGCGCTGACCGCGCGCGGGGTCGTCGGCCGCGAGCCGAGCGCGGGAAACGCCACCCGCCATCATGCCATTCAGAAAAGCGCGCCATGTTTACACAGATGCGCGCCGAAACGCGTTCCGTTGCATCACTTCCGTTTGCGTTCCGTTTCGTACTTGTTACGCGTACGGACCGACACGTGCTTTACTTTTTCTGATTAGCATACTAGTAAACAAACGGACGGCTTTTCAATGAGCTTGCTTTGAATTGGCATTTATGTCTACTAAGTATACCGCTAAAACATTCTATCATCAAAACTATTTAGATTTGGCACGCATACAGTTCTTTTTTAACAATGTAAAAAACAACTAGAGAATAGTAGCATCTGACAGTTACGTAAAGTTCTCTTCAAGTTAATTATAGCCGCAATGTTATTATCCATTTAATATAACATTATGAGGCAATATATGTAAATAGATAACGGGGAGATGATAAGATGACTACGACTCGTAGACGGCTGCTTGGCTCATGATAAGAGTACGTAACAATTGTTGTTACCAACAATAGTAAACAGCGGATCGCAAATATTTATTTTTACATAGAAATTTATTTCAATTACAAAAGAGGCAACATAATACAATCAACTGAAATTATATTCTGGAAACAGGAAGTACAATCAGGCAATTTTAGTATCTTGACAATTTCGAAAATTAAGACGAAATCTGCCGGTCCACCGATGAAACGATCGAGTTGGCGCGTTTTAAAGATGGAACGGCCGACAAAAAGCTGGGCTGGAGGCAAGTTTTTAAGATAACATTTCATCGGCCGCGAATCTGGATGGGATGTCAATGACCGACGCTCCAGGGCGCAAGGGAGATAGCATGCGTCCCACTCATGTGGAAAGCTGTTATGCAACGAGCATGCTCGCGAAAGTCTACGTACGATTTACCATCGCAATTTTGTATCTAGATGACATGATAAGTCGTGCGCATAGTTTTATCAATCGATGCGTGCGGTTGCGTCCAGCGGTGCATCTGTTGGAAAGATTACACTCGTGAGATGTACGATATGAAGGAAAGCTATCTTGTATAATGTTTCTAGCGTATACTTAGGGGTAATAAGGAGAAATCGGTAGATCCTACGCGAGGATTGGATCGAGTTAGTGTATTTCTTGGCGATAGCTTGTGAATTATCTGAGAGGCTGCGAATTTTAAAAAGACAACATCAGTTAAACGAAGTCTTGAGTCATGTGGTATTTCTCCAGATCTGATTCACGCAATATCAGCGTCACTTGAAGTGTCGATTGCAATCTCGGGCAAGAACCCGATCAAACGTCGCGAGAATAAAACTGAAAATATCACGATACGTCAACTTTTACGTACGCGATCATTTACATCGAAACTTAATTACCGTCATGTCGGGGTATCGAATAACGCTATATTAGGCGAAGGCAATGAGCGTAAAAGTTATTCGGAACGTTGTTTCCGCGTCGTAAAACGATATAGCGTAGTTAATTAAACAGTGATAGAATCAACAAAGGCGACTCGATTAGGTCTGTCTATTGCACAAAAGAGTACAGGAATAGTATCGGCGCGAGCGCTGGTTTGTAAGGTTGGCAACTTTCAGAATGTTCGAGAAGTACTGGCCGATTGTTTAGAACCTTCAGAACTTATTAACAGTTACTTATAGATCCCTTAATAAAACTTGGCTAAGAGCCTTAATATTGACTAATGTATTTAACCTAATCAAATAAAGAACCAAACAAAAGTCGTTCAGAAAATTCATACCAAAACCAACCAAGCAGTGTTTTCTGAGACAATATTCTAATTCGATAATTTTATACCAGAACACTGGCAAAAGGGTACATATTGTTTAGAATAGACCACGCAATGCATGTTTACGACCAGCAAGCCAGCTGCAAGCGACACACCGGTCACTTTCCCGCGCCATTTTCGTCAAATTGCCGGGAAAATAATTAGAGGCGGTAACACGCGATCGCCTGACCGCCCTACATAGATTTGAACATTGTTCGATTGTATTCCACGAGTTTATTTACGATGACATTTCGTGTTTTATTTCGTAATACGTTAACTCAGCGAATGGATCACGTCTGGGGAATATCAGTTAGAAAGCGCTGCGCTGAGGTAAATTGCTAAGATCACCATGGCGCAAATTTGCAGCTTCTTTTGTAATTCGAATTACTAAGAATTCATCTCGATTGTTGTTGTACGTTCCAGAGACCTTTCGTCTTTACTTCCTTAGGAATCAGTTACTCTTGAAGCATATTTTATCAGATCAACGTCCTAACGTGTTGACTGCACCGAGCGAATTTAACACAAAACAAAGGGACGTCATCGTACAAAAAGTACCACTAATTCTGTTAGCGGGTACAAGCGTGAAGTAAGAAAAAAGTCGGTTTATGTAAGAAGGCAAGGCCGGCGCGGGGCACCGGGTCACGGGCGCTATGCAAATGAGCTGATGGCATTGTTGATAGCGCACGTCATTGGCTATGCCTGGATCGATTGACTACTCCATTCAGGAACTAATAAGGAACTACTTTTACAGCCTCTCGAACCGCGCGTTGGGTTAGTTTTACGAGTATCTCCGGAAATCTCTCATCAACATATACAATAAGAAAATCAAAGAAAGTTTATTTGGTAGCCTTAGAACCAGAGTTTCGAAAGCAGTAGAACAGTTCATTTTTTACCTCATAAAATAGGCGTCAAAACCGATAAAAGAAGTTCCAACTCAATCCTCATGTATGTATAATACCCTCATAACACTCATAAAATCCTACTTGGACTCAATTGTTACGTCAAATGGTGGCGAAGACCCTTTCACAACTGCTGCAAGCTTGTTACCATTCATTAATACAAAAATACCAAAAGAATCTATCGTTTCAACCGAAGCTTAAACGACGGTCAGCACGTAGGCGGTTGCACGCCCCTCCTCGCAGCACGTTCCTCGCTCGACCACCGCTGATAGCTGACACGTGTATGGCCACGTTGCAACATCTCATTTCATATCAAGCAGTGTGAATTATTTCAATGAATTCATGTAAACACGAGTGTCGGAAGAGACACGTTTTCGCTAGTTAATAATTTATAAACCTAAACTAGGACATATGTGGGCTAAAATTCTTCCAGATCTAGAATATATACATTCCGATTTTGGCCTGAATCAAATCTCCTCTTGTATCCCCGTTGAAATTAAAGGAAGCTCTACACCATGGACCGACATAGCAATCTTCCCACTTCTGAAGTTTAAAATGAAGGCACAGTAATATCAGATGTTTTACTGCAATCATTCTCTTGTTGTTATGTTCCTTACTACATTAGGCATTCTATCTACATCTTAGGCAAGTCCGTAAACATGCATCTGTAATTTAGCTTACGTATGACTGAGGTTGCTATATATAACTAGTGAACCTAATCTTAGCAACATAGCAGTAAACATATGTGACTAAAAACCTTAAGATTTTAGATGGAAATTAATGGAAGGAGGTAGAACGAGTAAAGTTCGACGGGGGAGCTACCACCCCTATACCTATTTCTAGCGTGAAGCAGATCAGGGTGTGGTTACCTACTCATTTTTATATGAAGCGGCCATCTTAATCCTCGGGAGTAGCAACGCACTTGTGTATGACTTCAAATAGAACCCCCGTTCTGTATAAAGTTGCTTACAGTTACCATAAGTTGAAATGCTTGCTCTTCAATCTTATAAAAAGATTAAACATAATGGATAACATTAGGCATTATTTATAATGCACTTAGATAATGCTTTTTCTCTTATAGATGTTAAAGTATGAGGCAATTAAGATTGAGTAACCGGCCTTGTCCGCGGTAATGCGAAAATCAGCATAAATCAGTTGCGAAATATTTTTGCACGGTTCGCTGATAGAGAGGTGTTTGTAATGATTATACCGTAATGAATCATACATTACAAATAAATATAATAATAAATCATAAAATGTCGAAGAACTCACATGTGTCAATTTTAGTTCTAATGCACGTATGACGTTGTTCAAGCATAAATTGAATAATACCTGTGCCTCTAATTTATAGTCAATAGTTATGTTGCTAAGTTATTTTATGACTCCTCTTAATAATCGCTTATGGTCGTTAAGATGAATCTATTCTAGCCTCGATCACTTACAGTAGCAGAAAGCAAAGCTTTAAGATGTACTCTTCGCGTTTTGACGGCGGTGTGCCAATTGTGCTCATATCACAAGCTAGAGTTGCACTTGCGAATTTAGTACTGCAAAAACATTACACGTTACAAAAACCAAAACTTTTTTTTTAATGTTGGCTACAAGATGACGACGCCCGGCATTCTGTACCTTCATTCCTCCATTCTTAGTACGAGTTTATGTTGTATCCTCAAAAAAATCATTGTTTATGTTTTCGCCTATCATTTCAATGTACATTGCAAGGTATGGCCGGAAAAGAAATCAAAATCTTGGAGTGTACACTGTAATGTATGGGCAAACTCATAAATAATGATTGTTTTGATAAAACAAGATAACTCATACTAAGGGTACTGGTCTAGGCTTACAAGTTAAGACTTGTGGTAACCTAAAGGTTTTAGTGTATCGATCTAAAAATCACTCAAAATGTTGTGTACTCGTACAGTACGTACAACTGCAATAATACCGGAGATCAGACGTAAAACATGGAAATGTCTAACACTGACTAAAAAATAAAACCTCTCTTTTCCATGCTTTATTCAATCATCTTACATACAGAAAGGACCGGCGAAAATCAAAGGCGCGCAACCAAACGAGGAAACGTCACATTTTATAGCATTGTATTAACGGATCGGCCGCGATGAAATCACACAAGTGCGGGTGGCCGAGGGAAGCGGGGTCGATACCCGCCAGTGACACAGAGCGCGTTGAACGGCCTAGACTGACCTCGCGACCCGGGGTAGGTGGTGAGCCACCACGTGCCGAGCCGAACCGCTAATTATGTAACCTCAGGTGAATGAATCGCCTCTTGCCTACGTTATGGCGTTCAATTAAACCTAAGATGTGGGAAACTTAATATTATATAATCACTGCAATAATTAGAATCTACGATATTCGCTTTTGCTACGTGTGCTAACGAATTTACATATTAACGCGGAACGATGAAAACGAATTGTCCTGATTTTTATGATTTAATTTGTAAAGCATATAGTATAAATTAAGTCTATTAAAAGTGTATCCATACATAAATACGAACGCGTAATTCCTTAATACATAATAAAAAATATCTAAATATTCAGATAAACAGCATAAACAAGATTTTCATTTATAGTAATGTGCCGCATCCGCGGATATCCGAGGAATGAAAAAGATTCGAATCCATATTCGTTTCTTTTATTGGGGATCTAATACGGATCTTTTATATATATTATCAAATTCTTATTATTTATAAATTAATGATATACACAATTCTAAATGTACACAGACGTTTAGGTAGCAATGAATTAATATCACTTATTTTGCACATTTATATTGCAAAAATCAAATATCTTAACATTATTGTATATTAGTACATATAATGATACTGTACTTTGCAATGATAGGGAAAAACTATAACTGCGTAAACTATAATTGTTTTGAGTAAACGTAATAGACTCGTACTAAGAACACATGTCGAAACATGTCAATAAAGCAACTATCCCTTCAAGGACACGCGCATCAAGCAAGAATGGGTACGAAATTTAAGATCCGTATCCGTATCTACGGATCTGGACACCAATGATCCTTATTCGTATCCGTATCCGCGGATCTATTATTTTATCGATCCGGCACATCACTAATTTATACCATAATTCATAACATTTTATTGAACCATAATTAAAATAAGCGTACATAATTAAAGCTCGATTTTACACCATTATTTTTAATGGCAAACTTCTCAAATTACACTATCCCTAAATTTTTATTAAGGATAACACCTGATGTTAGCCGCAAATAATAACAGTTTATAATTATTAGGAATCACACATACAAAATAAAATTAAAACCAGGGATAATATAGATATTGAATTCCACACCTAAACACAGATAGAAATAATATTATACCGCTTTCACAGATATGTAATTATTTCGTATTATGCATTTGTTTATGTTTTCAGTTAATATTAGATTTTAAACAATTTTAAAAGTAAAATACAAATTGGTAATAGTTACAATCAATCATTTATTATTATAGCATAATCAATTTTAAGTGTTGTTTACTGAAAAAGTTGTCTACTTTAGGTTCCGCCCATATGTGAAATTAACCAAAACTTTTATAATGAATTTGGTTATTATGGTTACACATATTTTTTATTTTCGATATATATAAGATAGTTATGCTTACGATTACGGTGCTCCATAACATCCCTGGCAAAAAAATACCCAAAAAAAAAGAAATTTTATATTGTTGTGGTGTTACAACATTATAAAGACCATTGCATTGTATAAGCCATGAAATTTGTCCCATAGGCTTATCTAAAGCTTTGCCAAGGGGGGAGCTTAACAGTGGCAGTTCGTGAAAGAAAAGGCCAGCTTATGTCTAAACTTTTTATCATCTTTGGGTAAGAGGGTGTCCTGAATAAATACACCGGTACAGCTATTAGGTAATAGGTAAAAGGTGATGTTTTGATGTGATTGTACCTTTTACCTATTACCTTTCCCTCTAAATATTATGCCCATTTAAAATTTATGCATTTCCAAAATATGTTTATCTACAATTATTGATGTTGTATTACATAGAACTTCTATCACAATTTTTTATACCGGTAAACATCTTTTGTGTGCTTAACTTCATTTTGAAATGGTTGTTTAAATTCAAAAACCTTAGTGTACCAATAACAACTCACCAACAGTTCATTACTATTTAATGATTTGTTCAGAATAATAAACAAGCACATTACATTTTGACATAGATCTGATTGATAATTGTAACATGAAAAACCTAATAACACAAACCAGTATTCATTAAATAGTTATCCGTCCAAAAGTGAACGGCGCTTAATAATTTTTGAACTGATATAAGCCGCAACTGGCCAATTTCTTAGCTGCTATGACGTTCTATTAACTATTGTTAGGCATCACCGACCTCTTAGGTGTGGACCATGCTCCACCATGTTGTTCCAATGAAATGTTGTAAAGAATGGGTTAGTAGGTAATAGTAATAGGTAGGTTAGTAGGTAGTGAGTAGTAGTAGGATGGTTAGAAAACACCCAATACAACCTGTATTGGGTGTTATCAAGCCATCCTTAAGGTACTTAAACTAAAAAAGATGTTGTTCAACGCTCGCTAATATTTTGCAAACATTGGGGTTATTCTTGAGCAAACATAAAAATGCAGGAAAGTGAACTTGTTGTATCTCTTAAAATACAATTTACACCATAGCCAAAAACTGCTTAAAAATTATCAAATCGTCATTAAATGATATGGTCTTTTATTGTAAAATAAAAAAGACACAAACTAAAAACCTAATGTAAATAAAAATTTTATGTAAATAACTTAAATTTGTATTATGTCAAGATACGACAAGTTCGCTTCCCCGCGTCGATATTTTCATACAAATCTTCAAAACATAACCTCTAAAGTACCTTGATACTGTGCGAAACGTTGCCGGTTTTTTTCCTCTAAATCTCGTTCCTGTTCTAATTTCTTCTCTTTCTTTTCTTCTTCTCTCTTCTTAACAAGCTCCGCTTGACCTACAGGAATGATATTTATCGTCTTTCTTAAAGCCGCCTCAAATTGTTGGATATTTTCATACATGGGAGCACTTTGTACAGGCACTTTTGTCTTGTCAGAATATAAAGCTTTCATAGGATCGAAATTGGAACTACATGCACTAGTTTCCGACTCCGAAGTTGATGAATCTTCAGACATCGCGAATAATTTACAATATTTTTATCAACAAAACATAAACACTGAGCGAGACGCAAGTGTCACTGTCAAATTGTTGAAGTTTGACTTTGAAGTCAGCTATATTAGGTTGCGTTCCGTTACGCGCTATATTTATTGTAAAAGGTGTTACAGTAAGGAGATACCATTATATACTTTTTTATATCAATTAAACTCGACGATAATATTTTTTATTATCACGATTTTTATAATAAATTATATAAATGCTTTATATACAAAATGCATATTAATATTATCTTTAACCTACGAACATGAAAATGGAACGATACACAACTAGATAGGCGCGATTATTTGAACAAATTGTTTAAAGAATTTTTGAGTACCAACCAATAATTCTATTTGATATTAAATCTCAAGTTACCTCGATAAAACTAAAATAATTGCAATTAATAATGATTGATAGAACGCATTTTTTATATTGACATTGCAGTCATAGCGATCTCGTGATAAAATGTTGAAGGCTCTTCCTTAATCAGCCATGTATTTATAATTAATTATTGCTATTCAATTCATGAAAAAAATGTAGGTGCGTTATTCAACTAGAGCAATTAAATTAATTATTTTTAACAAGTGTATATTTAAGTTCTAGTCGTACAATGTGTATACAATTATTATTTTTAAGACCAGGTTAATATTAATTAATCAAAATAATATTTTTTATCAATAAAAGTTACGAGATATATTTAGATCTATATTCAACATATTAAAAGCTATTTGATAACTTGTTACTAAGTATATAATAAATATCGATATTTACTACCTTCCAATTTTTGACCTGAACGAAATATGACGAATTTTATTATGAAAATTAATCAACATATTTATTCCAAGATAAACATTATTTACTAAAAGAAGATTGCAACATTCGAATATTATTATTTCGTATATACGTTCTCACTATGAAATTGAATCAAAATATTAATGTCACAGAAATAAATAATAATTTGTAGAAATAACACATTATAGAAGTAGAACCCGCTGCCAACGTCGCGATAGCGTAACAGCAAGGTCTTCATAGCAATAACAAGCAATAGGAAGTAAACGAATCAAGGCCGGTTCTCTCAGTACATTAATCTCTATATATAAAACACAAAGATACTGCATACGTTTAGATGGAGCGTCGGATTCAAAATGAGCTGAAAATTAAGACATTTTTCATTTTATCTATGACTCTGTCCATATGATGCACAGAACTTATACTCAAATCAACAAAAAACATTTTTTTTTCGACCTAGTGTGTTTCGCCTAGTGTGAAACTACTTAAAAAATTACACTTTTTATGCCTTTTTATTATATTTGAGCCAGTTTATGCAAAGGCTTCAAATTACATTATAATCAGTGTATGTGATTTTTCAATATTAAAAGCACACTAGCTCTCTTGGCTGTACGCTATCTCTCTATTACTTACCTAATGATTTCTTTTATCTGACATGCAATAAAAGATGAATATAAAATGCTAAAATCGCAAATCACTGCATCGATAAATATTCACGTTACGAGTTACGAGGCGTTACGTAATATTCGCGTGCATCGTCCGTCGTCATGACAACCGCAACATGGCTGCCGAGTCAATGCTCTGTTCGCGCCAATTTCATTTCACTTTTCACTGGTCAACAAGCCACGACAACTTAGTGATGCGGTCCATTAAAAATACATGGGAAAAATGTAAAGTTTTGTTATCGGCTGAGAAATCGATAGTTGCGTAATAACTTTCCTATTTAAAATTGTAATTCGACGTCTAATCTTATTTCCTGAGATACTTTTCGCACGCGTTGAGATTCACTACGTATTTTGTCAATATGTAGGTGAATACAAATCGATAATTCGACTTATCTCCATTGATTAAACAATCGCTATTCTGCAACCGTAGACATGCAAATCGTGGTTGTTATCGTAACGCAATAGTTTATTTACAATGCTATTAATGATTACTTATGGACCAATCTAATTATTTTTTGCTTTAAAAAAACAGGTCTACTGAATGGAATGAAATTATAGATAACGTACGCTTCTATACTCGTTGCCCCCTAAGAAAATTTTCTGTAAAACCTGAAGGGAAATCTAACTTAATTAATTGGTTGCATGCCCAGGCAGGAATCAAACGTGGACAGATGTTTATGCGTGTCAGACCGGTACCAATGCAGTTCGGACACGCAAGTCGATAAATTAGTATGGACCTTAGAAGTTACTCACAGTTTCTCAACGTTATGTACCCCTGATGTAATAGTTCAATAATATTCATACTTCTTCTAAAAAACAGATCATTATAAGAAGATTAATAATGCAATGCCTGCTAATTAGACGGTGCCCACTGCCTTATACATTGTCTATGACAACAACAAAATTAACATTCTTATTCTCGCTAAAGACAATACGTCAAGAAAGTGGTATAGGAAGCGAATGGAAAACAAAAGTCTTTCATCGCAATTATAGAGAGAGGCCGGCCGTGAAGCATTGTGCAGGTTTTTGTAATACGCGGTTTTGTACCTAGTTGCGGCTCTTCCGCGTATTGTCATCTTTGTATAGCTATTACACTGCTTTTAGTAATAGCAGTTATTTCGTTTTTAGTCTCCAGCTTGAGAATTAATTTGATTGGTGGTTATTATTTAACTTACATAAGTATGAATTACGAGACATCTTTTATGTGTTAAATGCGTCTATATTGCACGAACAATTTAAGTTGGGATTGGGAAATCGTTACGAACTTTCTACATACAATAGTTATTACGGTCTTAGCTAGTATTTTAAATGTCATTCGTAAATATTATTCTAACATTTCGTAAAAACAATAGAATATGTGAAACCAAAATTATCAACGAAATATTAGTATAGATTATGAGCGTGTAAATAACGCCATCTAGTGGCGAGAGGACATACTGCTATAGATATACAAAACAATTTTATAAATGTTATTATGTACTTATAAGTATTATTATTGAAAAACTGTTTTGTTGTTGATTATAAATTTAAAAAATAAATTTATGCGTTTATATTTAAATATCGAAAATTGTAAGCTATATCGAATATTATTATTAATTCCAGAGCGGCGTGTGTGTAGGAGTGGGAGCGCCGCGCTACATCTATGCCGCATCGACGCAGGTTCGACATACACCGGGACGTCGCCAGGTGATACCGGGGCACTGTCGCCCTCTCCCTCTAACACAAACGTTTACTGCATGCTAGATAGAGACATCATTTGGTAATTTTTAAATCAGCTGAAGCAAAATATATAAAATTACTCATACACTCAGAAGTTTACTACCGGAAATTTAGAACTGTTTTTGAAAGGTAATTGTCCTACAATTTATTTACTTATGACTGTTATTTAAAGACAATATTTATCTTTCCTTACAAACTAGGCACATAATATTTCCATATCTAATTATTATATACAATATTACTAACATATTTAAATTCATGTTAGGGGCTATGCTCAAGCAAACATGCTTTTAGCTAATTTAATTCCATTGAATCCGAGTCATACGCTGTTCCTATTCGCTACCATTTTCGTAGACCAATAATTATTACTTTTGAAATAACAAATGAAAATATAAGTATAAAGACTAAGAAGTTTAAGCTCAATAAGGCTTATATAATTACTTGAATTTCTTTTTTCTTATTTATGGTATAATGTAGCAAAAATCCTAACATGTAAACGCAAGGCAGAAACGTCAAGTCCCGAAAAAAATCGTAAAAACTACAAAGTTTGACTTAATTAGTGAAAGGTTTTTTTCTATAATGTTTCATGTGATTAACTATAAAAATTGCTGTATATGTTTTTGTTTTACATTTGTATACCCAGTTTATACTTCGAAAGCTCTTTAATGAGTGATTTGTTACGTCTGTCGGTTAATATAATATCCCAGCGAATAAATAACAGACAGGGCACCCGCGTTATGTTTTAAATCCGTTCGATAAATCACAATTTACCAGTTGGATGTAAGGCTATTATTAAGATTTACTGCCTTCCTAACAGTACTTAGATACCTAGCGAAATAGAGCTACTAGATGCCATATTTCAAGTCCTAAATCCTAAAGCATTTGTTTCAATCAGATTAAACGCTTTATTTATGGACTATCAGCTTTAGATGTATTTATAGAACGTCCGTTTTTAATCTGTATGAGCAATATTTAATTATCTCTCTGATTAGACTTCAACGTAAGTATTATTTGAGTTAAGAGGAGAACGGCAAAAGCTTTCCCATAATAATATATCCATTAATCTATAAGTTATTATAGAGTCAAATAATTTAAGATCATCATCTTTAATTAGTTTTGCATGCTCATATAGTGTCATTTATGCAATAATTTGCATTTATATTGCTTCTGTATTAGCATGGCTCAAATATTTCACACAGATAAAATTTAAGTTCATTTCATATTATAATTAAGTACCTCATTTAATTATAACGAAACCCAAATATACTTCTGATAGCCGAAATTAACAATACTTTCTCCGTAATAATATATCATCTTATAGCACCATTATACGTTGCTTTATTGCTATCTAACACATAACAAAACTATAGCTTGAACTTAGCGAAATTGCAGTTAAAGACGTGAAAGCCTACTCTCTCCATTTTTGCAGGTCGCTGCTGAAGAGAAGAGGGTCGCGAGGAGTGAGGTAACCTGGCCGGAAATCACGAGGGTACCACACCACTCGCCAGACAGAACAAGCGATCCACATCGCTCATCGACAATACCCTATACCGATATGTGTTCCCCCGTAACCGAGTACCTAAACGTCAAGTAAATTATATACATCGAATAATGTACGATCCGTCCAAAACGCTGCCAAACATTTTAAACGAATTTATTAGTGTATGTACAGCCGTAATTGTAAATTGTTTTGTATAGTAGTGTAGTAGCCGCGTGTGTAGTGTTAGTGAGGTGTAGTGAGCGCCCTCTGGCGTGATCTAGGCGCAGCAACGTGGCGGGGACGCATGCGCCGCCGGGGCCGGCGCTGGCGATGCCATTTATTGAAGACGAATGGTGGTCAGCGGAGAATGAGGGCAGAATGGTCGACCTCTCCAATTGCTTACAGGTATCTATTGTATTTTTCATGTACACAAAAAGTCAATTATCAGCTTAATAATCATAATACTATATAAACTTATACAATTATTTAAGCCAAACATATTATTTTATGAATGTTGTTATAATTTTATTATTAAGCCAAATTATTATATACCGGATAAAAAATCTAAAACATGAAAGTTACAAATTTGAAAATCTGTAAAGAGCATTATAAATTAGATAATAATAGTTCGTTCATATTTCTTGTGTCATTATTTTTAAATTCATTCATTATCTCTACACATAGCGCCATCTTGCGTCAAGTAGCGAAAGTGAAAAAAATATTTAGGAATAAGTATTGTTAAATATATGATTTTTCTACAATGGCCTCGTTGAAATTTCCAGGACGCGGTAACCGCCGGCGGCCAAGCCGCGGCGCAGCTCCAGCTGCAAATGGCGACTTCTCTAGGAGAACTGTCACAAGCTGAGCTGTCCAATATCGTAGGAGGGTTGACCCTCGAAGCTGATGGCTCTGAGGCTGCAGATCCTGATGACATCCTAAAGCAACTCGGCGAGACCGCGTTCGACAACTTCGACACCTTTTTCACCGATTTAACTAATTCCACTGCCTCTGCTGTGCCACCAGTCGAAATAAAGGTAACCTTAGAAATGATATATTGGAACTTACTAATAACAACAACTTAAAAAAAAACAATACTTATTACGTTTTTTATGGTTTTCAGCAAGAAGAAAACAATAACATATCGTCAGCGTCCGGGAGCCAGCTTCAAGGCTATTATCAGCCAAACAATCAACTTTCGATACCCAATAACGGACAACAACGTCTGCAACAATTGTTGAGATCAGGAACTAGCGCCATCAACAACGCTGTTGCAAATAATATCAATAATGGAAGATACAACATAGCTTCAGCAAACCCCTTATTAGCGGAGAAATTAGCCGCGACATCTAGCGGTATAAAGCAAGAACCAATGAGCTCAGACTACAATGGAACGAGTATGAACTATGGAAATGCTTCGCCAATGCAGCGGGTGCCGAGCGGGAAACCTCAGGTGCACGATGCTGGAGGAGGTAAAGGTAAGTTTTAATTATTAAATCGTAAGAGGAATGACATTTAAATCAAAAACATTTAAAATCTCTACAAATAATACTTATTTATCAAATATGGTATATTGTGACATCTATCGGGCAATAGCTGAATTAAGTTACTGTACATGTACTGGTGTAGCAATGAAATAAATAGTTTCCAATGTAAACTTAGATGGCGCTGTTTCCAATAACAAAGCGGCGTAATCTTTCTAATTCACAATAGAGGTCGCTAGTGATAGGCAAACAAGTAAAATTGATTTTATGTATCACAAAATCTACGTTGCACCGGTTAGCCGATGCAGTTTTCTCCCGATCACAATCCACTTTCAATTTCCGCTCGAGGAAGTGCAGGCGATTTTCCTTTCGCGATCTGCCGCTTTTACCTCGTCTTACCCGGCCATCGGCGACGAGAAAGTTTAATAGCTTTATTAATAACTACGACGATAAACGTTATTATGAGCGATATGATTGTCCCGTCTTCATGTTCGTCTTCTACATTAGACATTTAACTTGTTATGTGAAATTCAATTGATTTTGTTTGTTTAACAAACTTTCTGGACGAAGGGATGATTTTTTTAAGGAAGCAATTTACTTTGAAAATACATTCCATTGTCAACTGAATTAACGAACCATAAGTAATTTATATTTAACTTCAAAAGTCATACCATATAAAACAAATTAATTTTTATTTCCTCAAGTTACACAGGTCGTCAACACAAAAAATTGCGGATGTTTCATGGGGGTTTCTCATGTTGTTCAACAATATGGGAAAATTTGCAATCAATAGGTATATTTATTCATAGAAAATACGTTGCATTGCGTTGTGTACAATGACTGTGCGGTTTAGAACCGGACTTTCCCCGTTCTATTTTAAGAAAAAATGGTAATTACCTATTAATGTTTGTTGAAGCAAAGTAACTTATTTTATTTACACAGTTGCATTTGAAATTGTACTTTAACTCAATTAATGTGTACATTCTTTTAATGTTCAATAAAATATTCATAAAATATAAAGTAGCAAACTTTGCCATGCTGTCTTTCATCGTATACATATTGTATATCATCTTTGTTCAGTTCCAAACAGAATTCTACTTCTGATCTACAGATGTGTTGCTTGCAACTAAATTCTAATTTGAAATGTCTCATATATTTCTGTAAATCCCTAAAAGGTTAATATAGCAAAGCTTAACGCATTTATGAACCTTTTTTCTACATTTATCAATCGTGATTCGTTATTAAAATATTGTTCTCGGAGACTACTACCAAAAAACACAATAATTGCATTAGATATGACTTCATCGTATGCGTGACTCACTGTAAATAGAATTTGAGATATCTCAATACATATTACGTTCGTAAATTCATATTAAATTATTATAAACTTTATTTGCTTCAACTTACTTTTTTAGGAAATATTCATATTGTTGATAATGAAAATAGGGTTATTTTAGTATTTTATATCTCTATTCTCTCTGTTAAATACAATTAGTTTATAGATAGATACCTATACGTGCCATTCATTTGGGAATGCTCATTCAAAGTTTCATTATTAGTTTTCAACCAATTTGTCATGCCATCTGTTAGTTTATAACATATACTAATTAATGGCTTACATAAAACAAACCTTTAAGGATGTACAAAATAACATTGTTCTTTGAGAGGCTCACCAACCTATACTATGCATACCTACTGTTTCCCTGTAGGATCCCTAAATATTTCCTGGACTCTATAATATCCCTCGCGTGAAAGTTCCATTAAAATTTAATTCGTATTTTCCAACATACAGATTAATTTTGGAAAATAGGCAGACAGTAAAATAATTTTATAGACAAATAGAGAGTGAAGTATTAATGTACCTACGGCAATGGCTGGAATTCCAATTGTATTGACATATTTATAATCAGTGCCACAATTGGAATAAAATAGGTTCTAAATCAAATACATTTAACACTAATAGCACATTTTCTCGCGATAGCCAAAGCTGATACCGCGGCGCCCCCACGCGGCCGGAAGTGAAAGCTCCGTCATCTAGCTGCTTTCTCTGCTATCTGCACATCGGGATACTATGACACCAGTTCTGAACAAAATACACTTTTAAAACATCAGCTTGTAACATTGTAATTCGAGTAATAAATTGACACTTATTTAAGTATAACAAATCAATATATATACATAGGTATTCGTCTGGGTAAAGGGTTCACTGGTCACCTAGTCGAAGGGCCTTCTGTACTAGAAGGCCATTCGACCAGGTGAACTGATAACCCTTAGTGACAGTTGGAGTGACGTAAATAAAGGGAAGCCTGTGTTCAGTGAACTATGAGAGGCTGATATATAGAATATAAATATTCCGTGAGCAACATACGAGACTATATAGATATGAGTGGCTGCACTTTTTACGACTGTCTACTGCGCTTTTTACGTCCCACTGCTAGGCATAGCTCTCTACTTATTAGGGAGGCTTCAAACATACTTTATAACCTAAATCAGGTTGAGGAAGAAGGTTAGTAACCGATTATAGGACACATGTATCGGACGCCCTTATCTCCTATCTATCCGATGACATCTCTCAGGATGAGAGAGTTCTAAGCCATAGTCCACCGCGCTGGCCACGTGCGAGCCTGTAGACTTCACACGCATTTGAGAACTTTTTTTAGAGAATTCTCAGGTGTGCAGGTTTCCTCACGATGTTTTCCTTTACCATAAATATACTTACAACGCTTAAATTTAGTAAATGATTAACAAAACATACTTAATGTATATTGTATAACATAATTCTAGCTCATAAATTACCTAATTGAGGGTTTCTAATTAAAAACGATGTAATTATTCTAGAGAAAGGATTAATTCCTTACTTTGTGGTGGTAATATTTTTGGAGCGAGGTACCGTGACGTCACGTCTACGTTATGACGTCCAGCTATTTAATTATAGACCTTAATAGTTTGATAACAAATATTTCTAATAACTTAGAACTAATATTTCAGTATATGTAAGTCCGAAATAAGTGACGTGGAATATCGAACAAACTCAATCTTTATTCTTTAGTAGTAGAGTAGAACTAAACTGACAAATGAGTACAAAGTTGAATCTTTAAAAATCCTTGAAATTACTTATTTGTAATGAAATTTACTCTGTGAAACTGTGAAACACTGTCAAAAAGTCTTGTTTTTTAATTTTTTGTCGGATATTAATGACGAAACAGCATTATACCCAGCAAATGTTAATTTACCACTGCAATATAGTTTAGGATCACAAATGCGTCACTACTATGGAGAAAATAGGCTTGAAAAAGTAAAGCTAACTTACTGCCAAATTCATACAAGTATTTGCACAGAAATTCCGGAACTCGTGTGATATACACGAGTCTAATTCGGACATGTTATATTAGTTATTATATTTATGCGTTTATATTAAAATCACCACAAACATTTAAGCTTTACAAATGGTTATATCCGACAATAAATAGTCTTGAATTCATTGAATAGAGTATTGAATTAACTTATTAAATCATTAAACCTATTATCATAACATTCACCATCACTCCTTACTCTAAAAAAAAATAAAGCGCCTCTACATTTAATGTAAAGTATAACTTAAAACACATTAAACAACTTCGCCAAACCGTTATCTTTGCAACGCATTAGTACCGAATTACGGTCGTCAAAAAACTAAACTTTTTACACCCCTATTTGAAGTCACCGTACACCACTTGACAGTCCCCCGGGGAGAATCGGGATAAAACGTCTCCAGAAGCGGGAAGCTTTTAGTTTTTTCATTCAACTACAAGTGATTTTTTCTCATAACCCCGCGGTTAGCTAATCTTGAAACTTCATGTGCAACCACTGTCGTCTAGTCTTGGTAACCATACAGGTCTGACACAGAGTTCAATCCCCGGCGAAACAGATATCCATTCAGAAATCAGCTGACTGAATCTGTGTCAACGGCACCAACCAAAAAAAAAAGCTCTCCCCGTACATTTTGCGGGAACAAAGTAACTTATGTATTATTCCAAACTATCATGTACACCTGTATCAAAGTTCATTTAGATCTTTTCAGCCAGTCAGACGTTGTAGTGTCTAACATCCATCCTTCTTAATAAAATTTCGCCTCGCAATGCTGGTAAGATTGTCTATAGACGGTAAGAGCTACTTACCAGTTAAAAAACTATTATACCTACTAGTTTATTGTTGAATGACGCACGTCAATAACTGTAGATTCATCAAGTATTCCTAAAACACGAGGAATCAAAGGTGAAAAAGTGACTGTGTTACACCTGAAAAACCACAAAACGGTGTCACAAGGAATTCCAAGGTCTGTGTGATAAATTCAATTTCTTTTTGTTGACCACAAAAGAGAAGTGAATATTTTTTGTAATAAGTAACACATTTTAATAATGGTATCCTATTATTTTGAGATTCTCTCACGACGAAAATTTAGGCTTCGAATACCTTACATAACACCCATTTTCGAAGTAGGTAAACTTACATGGTGTATTAGAAACTAACAATCATATAATTTATGTAAGCTAGCATTTCTAATGGTTTTTTGCTCGTTTTTATAATATGTTAGGTTCGTATGTAACGGCCGTAATTTTGGACTATATTCAATCAAATATTCTTATACCAAAATTGAATTAAAATATGTGGTCATTTTGACCAGAATCATTTCCATTAAATTACATTTTATATTAATCAGGATTACCTAATTCTACAGTTGACTGGGATCGAACGAACGAAACTTACTGTATTAAAATCTCCTGCTTTTAACCATTTATTATTTTCAGATCATCCAGGAAATATTTAGTGGCGTTAGTACGCCTTAATACGCCTAGGTAAAGCTATATACCCACCACTAAGAGAGGACATAAAGTAGAGTATAGTTTGACACATATTCCTAGGCTTTTCCTATCAAACCCCGTTTCCTAGTAATGTGCTTATAACGGACCTATATGGAGCACCGTGTCAAGGTCACGCCGTGTCACTGTGACCTCGTGTCATGACGCCATTCGCGTGTTTCTCGTAACGTATGAGATTTTGCAAAACATGACCCTTAAATGAGTTGATAATGTGTTTACTGGAATTTGGCCTGATATTAACGGGAAGTATTTATTTATTTATTGCACCTCTATAAAAAAGTTACAATAGGGCAAACTTAATGCCTGTTGGCATTCTCTACCAGTCAACTCTGGGTGGGTGGAAAATTTGCAGGTGGTATTTTCAGAAAAAACTGTTCCAATATGTAATATAGTAATATAAAATATAATATTAATATATATAAAGTTAAAATACATACATACATACATATATCATACATATCCATACATAAATATCCTTATATATTGGGGAAAGTAGAATGTGGTCAATTCTATTCTATTCATTCTATACTTGGTCCCTTGGTCCCTTGGTCCCTTGGACTATATTAGGTCCCTAGCTTTTATGGATACGATTATCACCAAAGTGAATTGTCAGGTTTGACAAACATATCAGGGCGTTTGCTAAAAGTTTCAGACAACTCTAGGTCTTCTTTATATTAGCATTGTTACGACTGTCCTGGTATAACGGAAGTGCTATAACGAAGAATAGAAGACCTAATTAAGTTCTTATAAGATTGCCACCTGTGGCCGACTTTATGGCTTCCAATCCTACTTGAAATTGATTTCAGGTTCCATATGCCTTTTCATTAAAGTAAGTAAGTAAAGTAGAATGCATAGTCTAGGCCAATGACTGCCACCTCATCTTTACGAAAAGATTCCTTGAAAACACCTAGAGTTAAATAGTCTCAAAAATCTATACTTAATACTTTTATAGTATTATAGCTTATTATAGCTGAAGAGTTTGTTTGGTTGAAGGCGCTAATCTCAGGAACTGTTTCGAATTGAATAAATATTTTTGTGTTGAATAGCCCATTTATTGAAGAAAGCTATAGGCTATATAAAATCACGTTACGTTTGTTTGTTTTTTTCTTATGCAGTAGCAGGTGAAACCGCGGGTCACGGCTACTTTATGATATCTAGCATGCACCACATGCGTAGTGAGCATCCGCCCACGTGCCCAATAGTGGGAAAATAGGGTTTATAAAAAGGTAACCACGAGCGGAAAATATTTTATATTATTCAATGCCACAAGAAAACGCAAAATAAACATCCTTTATATTTCTATCATATCAGGATTCATTAAAGCAATTATTATATCCTTTGAGGAAATATACTTTTCTTGTTTTAACAACAATAACATTACGACTTATACGGATTATGAACTGTTTTCCTGTATGCGAATTCACTTATTAATATACTAAGTTATACTTATCCGTACAGTTATTGATTTAATTTGTATTATTGCTTATAATTACGGTCATGGCAGATATGGTGAGTACATGTGTGAGAAGCTTACCAATCTCTACAAAGCCGATGTAGTGGACTATTGCCTACGGTCTTTTCATTTTAAAGATGGCGCAATTTTTGAAATGGGACGGAAACTAATTTAGAGATATAGAAAATACAGTCGAATTTAGAAACTTCTCCTTTT
>DWLI01000451.1:0-21618 GCA_018249915.1 Cecropterus dorantes dorantes | reverse complement strand
GTCGCCTACGGACTTGTCACTGCTTCAACAACTTTAGCACAAAGTACGGGTAACCTTTTGAAGGGAGCGTACTAAAATGATGATAAATTGTTGTAAATATTGGTGTGAGTTCAAGCTGCGTTCTGAAAAGAAGTTAACTAAAAAAAGGATCCCTACCCGCTCTTCCTAAAAAGCATCCGTGCAGGAAATGAGTCGACAATTTGCTGACTCCTAAGCCTAGCTAAGCTAAGCAAAGGCGGGCCACCGCCAGCCGACATTACGCATAATATATGTTTCTTACCCGAGGGTCAGTATAAACAAATAAGCCTCCAAGCATTTTTCACTGCATGCGTTAGCGTCAATCTGATGTATGTAACCATTCTTATGAGGCCCTGAAATTTTCTGAAATTCGGTCAATGCTGACGCTTGCAGCGCTAATTGATTGTTTCGTGGTCCTCTAGGTCCGCAGACCTCTTTAAATTGAACAGAATATTTTTTTTTATTCCTTTCCTTTTTTTCTCAGTAAATAGATTACCAAGATATCATTTATTGAAGAGATTATTTGAACATTATCTTTATTTCCAGTTACATCTGTCGCGATGGCACTACCCGTCGCTGGATGTGTCACGGCTTCCTCGCGTCGCGGGATAGCGGCGAGCGGCTCTCGCACGCGGTGGGCTGCGCGTTCGCGGCGTGTCTTGAACGTAAACAGCGCCGCGACAAGGAGTGCGCGGTGTCTATGAGCATCGATGCTGCGAGCCACGCCTTCACACGTCAGGGGTCGTTCCGCAAGTCAGGTTAGTTTGATTTTTGGGGAGGTATTCTATGTCCAACTTCCAAAAGTGATGTAATCGAGGTCGGAAAGTCACTGAATTTTATGAAAAATGGTCGAAAACGCACTGAAATAGCCTCTGATCCTGTGTTATGCAAGAAGTTCGGAATACTTGTCTGAATTTCATGTTCCAAAAAGTGAATATTCTCAAATATGAAGATGTTTGAAAATTCATTCTGTTCTCGCCGATGCCTAAAGGTGAAGGGCCGCCAAATCCCAACCCCTTTTATACGCAAACATTAGTCACCATCACATGCAACTCATTATACGTATTTAATTTCCAGAAAATATTTTATTACACAGCATATGCAAAGTTACAGTACAGGACAGAATAATAAAAATAATGTATATCTTAAGGTATAACAAGCCGTCGCGCATCAGAAGCGGACGCGGGCGGCCCGCCTCCGCCGCCGCCGCCAGTGGCGGTGGGCGCGCGGCCCGCTCCGCACAACCCGTTCGCGGTGGAGCGGCCCCACGCCGCGCCGCACCTGCTCGAGCGACAGGGCTCCTTCCGCGGTTTTGCGCATCTCAACAACAGGTATTTTTTATTTATGAACATAACTTGCTTCATTCATATCACCAATTCGTTAAAATGCAATTATGCTGTCCTAATTTATCGATAGATAAATAAACTGAGTAGGGGATATTTATATCTACAATACCCTACTCCACATCCATAGTACAATTCAAACTTTCCCTCAATCCGAGGGAAAGTTCGAATCCTACTTACGTGTATTATAAATTAATTGATGAAGGTACAATTGTGAGTAATCCGAAACGCTAAATAAGTAAAAAATAATTAATAATAATAATAAATAAGAAAAGTGTATGGAAGTCTACCAATTTACACTTGGCCAGTGTGTTGGATAGTAGCTTTAAGCTACTATCTTACTCGTAGAATATAGTTAGATACTTGTAGAAATAAAAACAATAAAGGACGATGACATTTCGCTAAAATAACACCTTGTATCTATACTAGCTTCTGTAAGTCGGATCAATAGACTTACTTTGAGCGGTACATGTGTGACGTTATTAGTAATATATTTAATACTACATCTTAAAAAATAAAACACTAATTACAATGAGGTTATATTACATGTATCAATAATAAAGTGTGTTGTTCCCAGCTCCCCGTTCAAGCGGCAGATGTCGCTGCGCATCAGCGAGCTGCCGTCGAACTTGGAGCGGCAGCGGTTGGGTCTGGTCCCGCCGCCCGCCGCGCCCGCGCCGCACCAGCCCGCGCTGCCCGCCAACGAGGTACTGCGACTAGTCATATGTTAACTCGACTTACTAACTACAGTTAACTCGAGTTGGATTAGCTCTTGCATCTAACACTTGCAGCGCCAAGCGTAAAGTTATTTAGTAGGGCGTGGGTTGATTATTTAAATATTTGCGTAGTGGGTAAAAATTGGTTATTTTATTCTTAACTGACAATAACCATAAACGATGAGTAAAAAAAAAAGATTAAATAAGGTTGTCAAACACGAATGTATCCATTAGCGATATATTCTTCACATTCGTGCTAATAATGATTTCGCATTTGAAAAAATTACTAGGAGATGTCGCCTGTTGTTGTAATCATATTTTAATTTGTAATAGATTTTGATTTACCGTTTTAGACTTGTGGCATTATGCTATTAGTTAGTGATGTTACGTTGAGTAAATGTTAATAGATAATTATGAATTTTATATTGTTATCGTATAAACAAATTAAACAATAATATCGATTTAAAAAAAAGAAATACGTATTAAAAGTAAATAATTAATTATTCCAGCAGAACGTGAGCTTGATCCGGCCATTCGCGGAGAGCGCCGCACTGGAAAACGGCAGCAGTGCGCTGGAGACAAACTCGGTGGATACTGAGGGTACCGGCGCGGAGGATCCCGTGGCGGCGATGTGTCAGCAACTGTCTCTGGGGCTACGCGCGCTGGCTGAAGAACCAGTGCCAGCCGCCGCAGCCTTACCCCACCCTGACGCTTGGCTCGGTCGCGTAGCTCGAGCGCCCCCTCTCGCCACACGCGCTGCGTCTTTTGCCGGACATTCGATCACAACCACCAACCCCTTCCTCACGCCAGCACCGCTCTAGACGACGCGATCTAGCAACATCACACTGACACCGTCGCGACACTCCCATGATACACAATTGCTGACCGAAGAGTAGTTACCTAAATGATGATGGCAGTAGGAGCGGACTTGCCGATAAAAGTAGACGTATCTACCTAATAGCGTTGAGGGAACGGTAGCGGGAACGCACTTGCCGACCGAAGAGTAGACATATGTTATTATATTAATGGGGTTACGGGAAGTACAAGTTGCAAACGTTCAAATGAATGAATAGTGGTCTTATAAACAAGCGTGCTTGACATCATCTCGCCTACAATTTAATGAGATGCTGATGTTTCGATTGAGATATCACTGGCTTGGCGCTTGTCGGAGTTAGTCTCCAAGTATTACTCGTGTTTACATTCGAAGATTTCCGAGCTTTAGCTTGTTGTTAGGTTAATGAACGAATGATCATAGAAGCCAATAATTAACTATTGAAAAACCAAGGTGGCGGTATATACGAAATCGTTTAAAAAACTGCGTACTTATTGGCTATAGAAATGTCGATTAATGACAATGTAGCCGTAGCTATTGTATTGTCGTTATAACACACATTAAATGTGTAACATATGACATCCGATATAAATCGGAGAGTTCGATTAGTAAAGTGTTCGGGTCGGCTTCGATGCACTTTTTAGTAAGCACATAGAACTTAATGAACGGCGAATTCCTTCACTACTATCGTACTCGACTGGAGTAGGACATTCATTCAGAGTCTATAACTACTCTTACATGATGCGTATATAATTTAGGTGGACCCTACTAGGGAACAATAACTAAATAGGTTTAAAAAAAGTTAGAAAATGAGTTACGAACATAAAATTCAAAATACGTAAAGAGACATGTACCTGAAGAACTCAAAATGCGTCAATAAAAATAAAAGATATATCGATAAAAAATAAATAAAAAAAGGTATCTTGAATCCTTACTTACGCTATGTTTTCGTCCTTTAAGTACTTAAAAATAACTTTATGAGAAAAAATTGGACGCCGGAAAGCATAATAAAGGTCGTTGCCAAATTATGTAGTTCCTCAATGCTTTTGACGACATGATAAATTATAAATTGTCTTTCGTCGAAATGGTTCCTTTTAACTCTAAATTAATGCATTAAAGAGTTTATTAAGATCAGGAATTACACTTTATCAAAATGTGTACTTAAATCATTGTGATCACAAAAATATCTACATCGCTAGTTACTTATGCACTTCTCGCGTACTTATTTAAAATGTGTTGTGTCGTATAAAAAAGATAAAAATCCAGAAAAAACAGTAGTATTGGTGCTTAAGTGTTCGTTTAGAATTCTGCTATATTACTTTTCTATAAAACAAGATTTATGACTTTTTAGCGTTGGTTTATTACATTTAAAAATAATTTTATTGAACACTGCACCATCTCAATTTAGTAGATGTCTTTGGCTGTATTCCATTGTCTGGCAATTACGTCACTTAAGTACTGACTTCGATACAGAATGCCAGGTAGCTTAATATATACATCGCCCAATACAACCTGATTATGGCCGCATTACTGCCTTTCCTTTTGCGGCTAATTTGACGACGTGCTTGGATCCGACATTGGAAATAATGCTTTCTTATGGATTTATAAAGTATAAAAGATTTCAAACTAAAACATATCTATTTCTTTCTTAGCCTTTTTAATACACTAAATAAGCCCTTTAAAATGACATTTCGATGTTGTTTTGTGTTACTTTTCTATTTTTCTGAAGTATAGTTTGTGTGTAGATTTAGGATTCACATTTTGCTATTTAGAAGGGAAATTAAGCAGATAGTATTGTTTGCAATCAAATTTAAATATATTTTCAACCACAATTTAACACAAGGAAACTAAAGAAATCTGCAAAAAATATATGAAGAATACGCCAAAAAACATATCATACCGTTGACTGCAATAATAAAAATAGACTTAGACGCTAGCGTACGTATTAATTAATCAATTTGATTATATAAGTACGCATGCTGATTGTGTACAATAATAATAAGCTTTCATTTAGCCATAATTTTCTTCGATTTTGAATATTTTTTCTGTGATCAAATGTATTTTACGTAGTGATTATTCTGGATTTTGATATATTATAATAAATGTTTAATAGTTCCATTTGTTATCGGGTAATGAACGGTACAAACGTCGTCGAGGAGCGGAATTATATTAAACGAATGAATGACGGACAAAAATTTTGACTAGGAAATAAACGTTTCAAGCGTAAATTATATCTTAATAAATTAATGTTGTATGTACTTAATCTTTGTCATACCGCACTGTGCTTTTGCGCTGCACGTTAGTGTTCTGTGTATAATACGTATGTTAAAGACTTATCCCATGTTCTATTCGTCCATGGACAGTATTAAATAAGTCCGCGCATTGTTTCTGAACAGTGTCTAACAAATATATAACGAACAATGCAGTATTTACCTTTTATCTACGTACATGTAATATAGGGTTTTGGATATATTTTTCCTTTTTGTATATAATTGTAAATTTGTAGGAACACTCTTTATGAATATTTTTGTTTATAGTTTTAACATTTTTTTCTTTCAGGATATGAACACGTTAAAATCTCGTGTCTCAGCGACGTCTTGTTATGTATACTTATTTTTTTACGATTTGTATTTTATTTGGAAGTTATGATTATTCTGTTATCAATACAACTGGCACATTCATATCTTTTGGTACCTCTAGATAGGAAATTTTCATTTCGTTTATAGTTATATTTTCATTGTTTACAGTTAAATTACATAACAAAGCACAATATTCTTGCACAATAAATGTTGCGTCCTTTACATTCCAGATTATCGCTGATATTGTGTCAATGAGCAATTGTTACATAGATTCTAACTTATTAAATGTGTAGCTATTATATGCATAAATTCGCCCACAATTGTACTTACCATATGTAATTATTATAGAATTTGGCTATTTACTGTTTAGTATCTATTTGCCATATCTGTTATTTACCTAAATGTTTATCGATGTACGTAAAATACTTATCGATTTTGTAATGTATTGTAGTGTTGAAATAGTAATTTCATCGACCTATGGTCCACGTTTATCAGACTGTATTGTGTTAGAAAATCTAAATTATAATGACTCCATATATAGAGAAATATCATATATCTGCACATAAATCTTAGCACTAATTCTTGTTCAAATGTTTGTATTGGCTGTTAGTTACATGTATAACATTACTATACTTTTAAGAAGACTATCAAAGTACTTATTCTATGAAACATTTTTGTGTACAATTGCTTATAACTGAAATATTAACTATATAATCTGATAAAATGTACTTAATACTGACATGTTGTTTCAAAATTGTTAAAATGTTATTTTGTATATTCTACAATCATTTATTTTTTGGCTAAATTATAAAAGCATGTAAATATCAGGGCATATATATGTAGATATTTTAGATGACGAGAGTTCAAATATTATGAAAAATAAATATTATGTTTAGTTGAAAATTTATTTTATTTAGTGTCTGTCCATAAAGCGAGCGTGCGATGGCAAATTATTCTAAGGTTTTTCTCTAATTGTATGACATTGAGATCAGTATTGATCTGATGTTCATACAGTTGTGTACAGTATATAAATACGATTAATTATTTTAATCGTGAGATAAATACTTAAAAATGAAGTAAACATTATACATACAAAAATATGTATTGCATATATTTGTTTTAATGCGACATCATTATAGACATCATCATCAATATCATTATATTACTAAAATAGTATCATCTTCACTTTTAATTCTTAAACAATATTTTACTAATGTAATTAATAAAACAAATGAGATGGTTTGCTGCACCATTTTATTATTCATTTATACATGAATATATTAATCAACGCCATAAATTTCAGTGCCTACATACTACCTAAACAACGTAAATATTGTCTGTAAATTATTCTATACAGTACAGTTCAGGTGACAGAGAAACATTCACTTACATTAGCACAATAAGTTAGATCTATAGCTACGAGACCAAAACATTATCATTGCAATCTTAAACAAAGCTGTTATGTCGACATGAACTACTTGGAAACAATTAATTATATTTTATTAACCATATAGCCAAATTGAGATTATTCTCTACTCCTTTAAGAGTTTAGTATACATACAAATATACATAAATCTATTTTCCATTAATTCCAAAATACATTTTTCAATAATATACTTGTAACGGCAACAGTGATTGGCAAAGTAAATTTTCAAATATATCCTTTCAATAAAGCAGATGAAGTCTTACCCTGTCGATAAACTATACAGCTTTAGGGTTAAATAAACTTGTTGGTTAATAACTGTATCATCTAATACAATAAATTAAGTTCACGACGATTCATAAAATCTTGTTATATGATTGTTACTATGTTATATAATTGTTACTTAAAGTATATTTTTTATTTCATTTTATTTGAATATAGACTAAAATATATAAAATAAATTTAGAACAAAACAAAGCTGCAAACAACTAATATTGTACTTTCCCTTAATAATTGCGACTAGGAATGATGTCTGAAAATGCATAATGGTCCTACACGTTAAACCAATATTTCCATATCACTTCCGCAAAACACGCAAATGCTTTTTCTATCACTTTCAATGCGAGGAAAAATCACATTTATAAACATAAAATATGACTAGCACTAATTTTTATGTCTTTGTAACTTTAACAGTAAAAAACAATATTCAAACAGTTGTCGTGCGTAATAAACTCATTTCAAGCTGCACCAATGATAAATTATATCACATTAAATATTTATAACAATTAGAAGAATACATAATTGGATCACAAGTAAAACCTTATAATATCATATTGTTTCTATACAAGCGTGTTTAAATAATTGATAAGCGAAGATACATATAAAATTCTAAAGTTATGTTGAGATTACGATATCTACAATAATATTAAAAACAGTATAAATCTTAATGTATTAATACTGATTTAGTTATAAATCAAAAATGATTTTAATAAACGTCATGTTATAAAAATTATAATTATACTCGTATTATAATAATCAATCTAAATGTGAATAAAAGATATATACGTAATATATTGGACTGAATCAAAACATGAACGATTTATAAGCATGTATATAATTAGAAAACGACATTCTTTTTTTTTATGAATAGTAGTTTTTATATTTTTATTTTTGAAGTTGCTTAATAATTGTGCCTGAAAGTATGTCCCATATAAAAACGTTAAACCAAATTCAAATGAATTCGCGTTTACACATGTATACGTGAAAATTGGTATTTATAGGAAACTGTAGATTTTTATATTAACCCATTGACCATTTGTTTGAATATAATATGCGATGCTCAAACGTGAGTTATTATGCCAATTTATAAAATATTATGATAATAAAATGATAATTGGACTGTGGACTAAAAATTCCATTTTAGTTATTGTTATCGAAATCAATTTCAATGTCCGTCTTGATCAAATGCATGAGTTTTAGGACATTTGATCGGTATTTGATTGACATTATTAGGTAATCTACACAATGTTAAATAAATTGGTTAGTATATGCATAATTTTAAGCGACACCCGCGTTAAGAAATAACTTGAAAATGTCATACACTTTGATCAGGCTAATAATGAAGTAATACAATTCCTTAACCAGTCCTATATTAAAATATGTTTTGAATACATTCAAGCTACAGTTTTAACAATTTTAACATCAAATTATTAAGATAAATAATTTCATTTCAGCATTACGTTCGACAAAACTGGATGTGCCGTAATTACTTTTTTAACTTCAGCTCTGACACATAGATATTATAAAATTCTTACATACTATGGAGAAATGTCACATTTCCATGATAACTATCAGGGAGAACTTCGATTAACTGAGTGTATGTAAATACATGTAAAAATTATAAAAGGTTCATAATATCTTTGAGCAAATATGATAATCCAAAAACAGTGAAACAATAGATAGACCTTATTTATAGTTAAAAATAATTGTACAGATTTTATAAAGTCTGGCTCATAATGGTAAAAAAGTACATAAGAAAGTAAAGAAAATTTATAACAGCATGAGGAAAGAATAAGGATATTTTGATCGGGTAGGAAATTCAGTTAAACAAGTTGCCTGTTATAATATACAATAAGAATCATATACTTAAAATTTTATAACGTTTTGAAAATATTTAGAAATTGTATGGGTGTATAATAATTGATTAAATAAAAATAAATTATATAAAAGAACACACATATATCTATTACATCATAAGTTCAAGTAAAATTCCACACAGCTCAAGTTTTTAATACATTTACTTACATCGCTAATTATAATTACTGAAACAAAACATTTAAAATTTACAATTGATTTTCCAATAAGTAATTTTAGTACGCACATTGAAAAAGTTTTTGACTACAAAGTCTTTAATGTCTTTTTTGTTACAGCAATAATATTGATGTATGCCAGAATAAGATACATAAATAAACGATTTAAACATTGGTGTATAATATATCTATAAATGAAAATGTTTATTTTTATACAGATTTTCATTCTAGATAATTTGATTATTTAGCAAGCAGGCGTAACAGCATTTAAGATATTATACACCAGCTATTGAGCTACTGAAAGGCAAGAACTTTGTTAATTGATAAGTTCTACATGTAACATCAGTGTATATCGAGTCCTTAATGCATCATATTTTGAGCATTAACGAGGTTTTTATGAGAAGTAGCTGCTAAACTCTCATTTTATAAGTCAGTTTTATATAGATTTGTGTTACGTACTTGTGGTAACATACTATGCGTTGCGACAAAAACAGGGATACAAATAAAATAAACGAGTTCTGTATCTTGTTAAAAGTTAGTCATATAATCATTTGTAGCCGAGACATGACGGCACAATTTTAAAGATTTGTCGTAATCTATATGTTACGAGTGCGTATCGTGCACTATATATAATATGCGAATTATAGGCAAGGATATTGTCCCGTTACTACACTAGCAAAAAGTACGATAGTCATTTCCGTTAGATGTTATCAACTTGTCAGGTACCTGACGATATAGTATCGTATGTAGGAGTAAATGTAATATAGAGTAATATTCCCTCAAGATAATTCATTTACTGCTACTTTTTCGATGAATTTTCTTTTTGGTACTACAAACACTTCGTGGAATCGAGACACATCCAATTGTTAAATAATTTGCGACGTGTAGGAATAGAGATCAAATCCGACTAATGTTTACTTGAGTTCAAGTTAGTTAGCGACGTCCCTTTCTAAGTACAAACGAGTCCTAAGTTTCGATACCTGATGATAGGGAAGTTCGTACGCCATGGTCATACAATTAAACTTTTGTATGACCATGGCGTTATGTAAGTCAGTTCGTGTGTGTCCACCATTCAGTTATGACTAACGTTTGTATAGAGTCAAGGTCACGATGCCTGATACTGTGGTAGGTCGATCTTATCCAATATTCACTACGGCGCCTGGTGTTGAAATTTTAACGCACTTGTTCACATGTGGTTTATATCCTTTTAGTAAAGTTGGATTTTAGTGGTGGGCATTCAAACTTGCTGAATATTTAACGTGGAATCATTCTCATCACGTCGTCTGGTGGTGAATTTGGTATTCTCCGAATGTTCACTGTGTAGTAAAAGTACTTGCGTCTGAAGTACTTTAGAGGCATGTGCTCATATGTAGTAAGGTTATGTCGCTTACGCAGTAAGTGTATAGCGCAGTGCGTATATTATCGTGGCAGCGCTGACAGACGCGCACGGGGCGGACGCACGCGCAGGAGACGCATGGGCGCTTTGTACCGTGAGCAGTGGCTGCAGATGTTATATATCGCTTAAGAGGGCGCGGTACGTTTATCATCGTAACATCACTACTTACGTAGAGGCGTTTTAGTCACGATATCTGGCGGTGGCGTTCAAATTCCCCGAATGTTAGAGTAAAATTTCTTGCGTCGCCTGGTGTACTTCAGACGCAGGAGTTTATGTGTAATAAGGCTATATGTCGTTTACGCCGGCGCAGTGCGTATATTGTCGTGGCAGCGCTGGCAGACGCGCACGGGGCGCAGTACCCGCAGCCGTCGCACGGGCGCCTCGTACCGCGAGCAGCGGCCGCAGAACACCGCGCCGCACTCGCGGCAGTGGTGGCGACGCTCTAGTGCCGTGAACCGCACCTGAAGGACGATATCCATATTTAACTCTCTTGTCCAACTGCTGAATACGAGTCTAATCTTAGAATTTGAGATATAGTACCAGCATAGTATAGATCAAGCGTGGTTTTTATAACTTTAATAATGATTATGTCATGTGATAGATATCAAGTGACTATTAATTTATAATATAATCGTAACTTCAATGAAAAATCATTGGTAAGGATTTGAAGCCCAAACCCCCTGTGTGCAATGTCTAAATTCATACAAATATATGTACCTTTAAGTACATGTTATATTACTGTACATACATACGAGTACATGTTATTTTCATTTGATAAAACGGCATTTATAAATTGTAGTCAGCGTAAAGCTACAAGAATGCTGAATATATTTGTCTCACAAATTTGTGCTAGGATATATAAATTTATTTATTGAAAAGATATATCAAAGAAGTCTTAATATTAATATAGCATTATGGAAACCACAGGTTTATATCTAACGCTATCCTGAGTCAACATCGATTTTATTTAAAAAATATGATTTAAGTTTAGAATTTATGTTATGCGGGGTTAAACTATTACATAAATCATATTTAAATTGTAGGTGTACTGGCAATACATTGCAGTGCTTAAAGATTACTATAATTGGAAAGAGAACGGATGACGGATACTGTAAGAAAAATAATTAGCGACAATGTTACCCATAAAGTGCTCTAACGCATTAACTGAACAGTTATGAAAAATGGTAAACGTATTTTTAACGACAACATTTGATTGATATATAGATGATTGAGATTTCAATAGATAGGTATTTTATTTATTAATAGGAACAGGATATTTATTACTACAATTGACTTACCTGACATTGCGTGCAATAAGGAGCGGTATCATCCCGAATCCAGTGATCGGCCGGTCCTCCTTTAGCACCGGTTGAACTTGACATATCCGGTGCCGACCAACGGAAAATCTGCACACATGATAGATTTTTCCAGATACATTATCAAGTCATTTGATATATTAACGAATAATTTTGTAATAACGAGGCTTTTACGGCTTACATTTTATTAACCAAGCATGTAGTTGTGAAGGACGCATAGTAATGTAGATGAGTTAAACTGGATTATTTTTACTACACGTAAGCGATTAACTACCATTGTGTCATTTAAGTTACCAATTAGGTGCTTAAGCCGTTGCCACTCGATTTAGTTCCAGCGACTAAAAAGCGTCTCCTGTTGATTATTATTTGGAATATGTAATTATTATCAATAATGTCAAATTAATAATAATAATTACGTAAGAATTAGGAATCTCCAAAAATATTTCGTCATACGAGAAGAGCAACAAGATGGTAGAATACGCAACTATCACTCGTTCGATAGTAATCAACGGACAGTAAGTATTAAACAATACGAGATACAATGAACCGTCCGCGCGCGTCGGTGACGACGAGCCCGCTGCCGCTGCGCGCGGTGACGGCTGTGGGCAACGCATTGTCACGTCGCTCGAACAGTGTGCATCATTAGTTTGCCGAGTAAGTCTAAATGAGGGTGAATAAGTGTAAAAGCAATACGAAATACACTGACCCGTCCGCGCGCGTCCCCGACGGCGAGCCCGCGGCCGCTGCGCGCGGCGGCGGCGGCCGTGACGGCGGCGGGGCACGCGTTGTCGCGCCGCTCGAACGCCGTGTGCATCGTCAGCTTGCCGCGCAACACTAGGCGGCGACGCCAGCGGACACCCCACTCTGAGACCACGTTAATATAAGTATTTGAGACGTATTCTCATAATAAAAACACATTGATATTATGTAAGAAAATAAAATTTAAATAACGGTTAAGTTCACTAACTTTGATTTGTTTATGAACATGAAAGTTGTCGTACTAAGGTATATTTGAGCTTTCGTCTTTTTAATTCATTTTCAACAAGTATAATCTCTTATCTATAGACAAAAATCCATCCAAATCCAAAGCCATACCAAATTGCAATGTTATACTACAGTATACGTATACGTAAATATAAATATTTAAACTCCCGACGGCCTTTCAGCATTCACCATGTTTAAAAATTCGTGCATTTGTGTTTTTTCATGGAGAGGTTTTTAAGAGTCAGTGATGATAACTAGACAAATGTTCATAGTTAAACAGAATATAATGAAAACAAAAACGTAACTGCTTCAAAGTAAAAAAGTAAAAATAAGCAGTATAATAATGAAATATATTAAAATTGAACTACTATAAGCAAACTGCTGCAAAAATAAGTACTTAAAATCTAACATATCCATCAATAATTTAGTTGGAGAATTTACAATTAACAACACGTTTATAATAAAATATACAAAATTTAGTTGTGTATGTTTTTCTTTTCTGTATTCTATTATCTTTTTTGTATATATAACTTAGTTAAGCTTTTTTATATTTACCAGACAAGGTCTCCTTAGGCGGTGACCGCGTGGTGGTCGGCGGTGGGGGCGGCGTCTCCGGCGCTGGCTCCGCGTCATTTGCCGACAGCATCACAAACGAATCAGTGAGGCTCGTGTCAGACTTGCTCGTGCGAAGACCACCTTCCACAATGTCCACACTCGCTGTTGGCCCTTCGAGAGAGCCTGATTCACTTGAATCGCCTATGCTACCTCCGCCTGTTATTTTGCAAAATACAGTGACTTAATGTACATTACAAAATTACTAATATCTAGATTAAACATGAGTTTATTTAAAATTTCAAGTCCACAATTATGTTTCACCCTTGTTACATAATATGTCAGTATTTTACTAAGATTAAAAATAAACAAGTTATTAAAATATCAAAGTACAGTAATAATAATAAATAAATAAAAAAAACACATTCTGTAATACATACTTTTCCTAAACAAGAGATTCCCCTTGGACTTGCGTCGTAGCACAACATTCCCCTGCTTCTGCAACTTGTTTCGATGCGTAGCAGCTCCATTATCCACATCCACTGCCTCATTATCATAGTCTTCTCTGGTTTCTTCGCAGGAATCCGCCGCCTCTTTCTGCTCTGGATACTCTCCACCGTCTTCATTGTCACTACACGTATCTTTTTCATCCTCCCGCCGTGCGGATTCCTTGGCGCTAGTTGTTTCACATGCGTCGGATAGTGAACTCTCCGACCCGGATTTTGTTAGATTGCCTGCAAAGTTAAATAGATTGGAATGAAAATTTGCAAATTTTTAGTAGAAATTATTTTATCGTAATTGACAATTGGGTTCAAAGAAATAGTGAAAATTTAAGTCGTGTTCAAATAAGGGTCAGAATATTTATTCATTATGAAACAGAACTTTAGTGACAATATTTGTGAGCACAGCATACACAAGCATTTTAAAATGACTTTTTTTATGATTTATAATTATTATTAACGTACGTGTAATTATTTATCAGCAACTACATATTATACAACCTGTTTCAAGCACGAATAATATAAACAAATTAAATATACGATTATTATGTTAAGTAAATTAGACTTACCTTCATTCTCATTTTCTTGTGACAAACTCATTTGTTTAACTAACTCCTCGACTCTTTTTATAGCTGCCTGTCGTTTGTCTGGCTCATCTTCAGTCTTTTTAGGTTCAGTTGCCACTTCGATCTCAGACTTAGCACTATCCTGTTGCATTAGTTTAGCATCGCCTGATTGACTCGTGTCTTTGTCAATGCTTGCCGATTTTGTAGGAACATCTACGCTGCCTGTATCAATAGATTCTTCGTCAATTGTTTCCGCTACGTAGTCTATTGACCACATCTGTGAAGTAAATTAATTTACGTAAATATAATATGTTTTGATATGTATAATATACTAGCTGTGCCGCGCGGTTCCATCATAAAAAACATAGCATCTTATGTAGCCTTCCTCGATAAATTTACTACTCAACACAAAATAATGGTAAATTCGAACCAGTAGTTCCTGAGATTAGCAAGCCTGATAATACCGTTCAATCAAACACTCTACTGCTTTATAATATTAGTATAGATATAATTGAACCAAACGTTTACTCTTGTTTTAATTCAGTAATAATTAGCAATGATACCTCAGGGATGGAAAAACGTCCTCTCAGGAGGGTTCTAATATTCAAGTCGCAATATTTGAAATTACGTGTGCATATAAAATAAAGAAAACATTCTTTAAAGATGATGCGTTCACCTTTTTGAGACTTTGAATCCTTTACATAGCTTCTCAATGATATCAGTAAACTATTAAGTAGCAATTGTCTAATGTGCTTGTAAATTTCTCTCACGCTGAGAGGAGAACCATGTCCAGCATTGTAATAATGATAACGATTTCACACATTCTGTACAGGATTACATTTCCACGATCCGTACCTCGTCCATTGACAACCGCGCCGGATGTTACTACATAGTTCCTCAAGTTCGAGTCGCCCGCCAATCCCGAGCCCAGCAGTGTGCCGTCGCAGACCGCACGCGGTTTGCACTCACCCGCACGACGCCGTCGGTGGAGCCGGTGATGATGACGTTGAGCGGGTCCCACTCGCGCGCCTGGCTGAACGCGGCGCACAGCAGCTGCGGCGCGCGCTCGCCCGCCGCGCCCGCGCCGCCCGCCGACCCCGAGCCCAGCAGCGTGCCGTTGATCGACCACACGTGCACCCAGCTGCCGCTGCACGTCGCTATATCACCCTGAGTAACGACGACTTACTTTAGTTATACACATTTTAACAACAAACGATATAAGGAACATAATTTGAAAAAAAAAATACATCATAAATGGTGTCGCAATAATATTAATAACAGAGCTATGATTAATTCAAAATAAAATTATAGCGACACTTTGATCCATCTCTATCATACAATATCAATTAAATAATAAAGAATACATATCACTCTCAAATAAGTGCATTCTCATTTGCGTCTGTAGATTTAATAACTTTACCAAAATGACACGTAGGTTTCAAATGCCCATCAAAAAAAAAACTTATTGTTTTATCTTTGTACATGCTATATTGACTTAACAAACATGCATAAATGAATATATTTAATTTAGCTAGTATACTACTAGTTATCATTACCGTAAGATCATCTATGGCGAGCGCCGACACCGGTGGCAGGGGACTAGAGTGTGGCGGCAGTAGCTGCCTCACGAAGGCCCCCCTTCCCCCGCCCCATCCTATCGCCTGGCCGCCCCGCCCGCCGCTCACCACCAAGTGGTAGGCAGGACTGGCCGCCAAGCACGTCACGGCCTCCTCGTGTCCGTACAGACACGTCTTTACTGATAAGCGACGCCGACGCGCACAATACTGCCACACTGTCACCACCTGAATGATAAAAACAATGTTTTATCTATATTTTTTGTGTAACCAAAATCTTATTTAAAAAAATTCAAATACATGTATGTAAAGGTATGCAACTGACTGCAATCTCCATCACTACCAGTTCAAATATACATAGAGAATCATTTCTCTCATCATTAGCAATTACAAATAATAACATATTAGCAAATTACTCATTAGTTGATAAAAAAAATTGAAAATTGCTTTCACCTATTTTTCGTTATTTAGTATTGTTAAAAAACATTAAACTTACCGTACTCGTTCCAGCTGTAACGATCGTTTTCGCCGACGGGCACACACATGTCACGATTTCCCCGCACGCTTGCGCCACGGCCTCGGATACAAACACCGTCTTATCATTGTCATAGTTGCCAATCCTCAAAGAATGGTCCGCGAAGCCCCATGCTGCGTACTTATTGTACGCAGGAGGCATTAGAACTTTATTTTGTTCCACTGCTAGTATCGCCTTATCTGTGTAAAGTATTTGTCCCACTGGACCATTAACCTCTGAAAAATGAACCGAGATTTAATAAATATTTTATTCGAGACTTGATATTTTTATTAATGGCTTATAATTCTAGAAAACAAGATTAATACTTTGATAAATTCATTGCTAAGTTTACATACCTTTCACTGGTTGTAAAGAAGGTCTTAAGTTCTCTAAATTATGGAAAAACAATTTCTCTGGAGGTGTTGCTCCTTGCGACGGAATAATACTGTTGGGATCTAAAATTGTTGAACTTCGCTGTGACATTTTCTTGCTTGGATGTGCTTTCTTGAATAGTTGTTTCGGTATTTGACCGAAATTATTTATAAAGCCGATAGTGGCAGTCTTCTTTAGTGGATCATCAATACTGAAAACAAGAGATGTGATGTTATATATGTATAACGAGAATTAATTTAGCAACATTCATTATCACATTATTATACTAAAGTAAAACAGTTTATGAACAAAAAACTTTCATAGCCAAGGTAAGTTTTAGTAGATGTGATCCACATGGACTTTATTCATTTTTAAAATATCTTTTAAGAAGATAAAACAACTTGAACATCAGTTGTTAATAAAAATAACAGCGCTAACTAGGTACTCCTTTAACATCTGCTCTGGCCGTAAGAAATGTGCAATCATAAATAGTGTTATATAGACAAAGGTCAATTTATATCGTTATAACATCATTGAACATTACTGCGTGATTTTTTTAATATTTTAATATAAACGTACTTGTATATATCGACGTTCCCTTCATAGAACAGGTGATGGAACACATTGCAGGCGTCTAACGCGGGCTGTCCCTGCTGCTTGTAGCCGAACACGAGGTCGATCCAGTGGTGTAGCCGGTGGGACACGTAGTCGCACTCGAGCGCGGCGCGGTGCGCGCGGATGAACTCGCGCGGGTCGCCCTTCGCCCAAGGAGGAAGTACTACGTCGCCAAGTGCTACGCCTGATTGCTTGGAACCTGGAATGTTAATATATCGCTTGAGGAGGTGAATATCACTATCAGTCCAATAAAATATTAAATCGTTTAAGCATTCTTAAGTTACATCTTATTATGGTTTCGATTTTGGAAAATATATCAAAGCAAACCACAGGTGAAACTGTTTTGATTTGCGTGAACGATAAAAATAAGTGTTTAAAAAAATTATAGTTCCATTAAAACTTAACACTCAATACCACTTTATGAATACCAATTGCATGCTGTGCACTAAATTTAAATCCATTCGCAAATAATTTTTCTCAGTATTTGTGTCAGACGTACGAATACTGACATTATAGGAATGACATTGTCTGAATATATTTTAAGAGGTTAGCTTACCTAGATCGAAATTATTGGAATTCTCCAAAAATTCTGGTAGATAGAAAAATTCCGGTATCAACTCTTTAACATCAGCCATATTATGACGTGACGCTGAATTCCATGCTTCTTTTATCGAATGAAACATCCTGAAAATAATATTGTAGATAAATAAAAAGTCTGCACACAATAAATGAATAAATATAATACATATTTTATTTTGATTGGCATACCTATCCGCAAGATCAAAATGTCCTCCTTGCAACCTCAGAAAATGCTGAGTGAAGGGTTCCATACGAACGAGGTATGAACAAACGATCATCGCAGAGGAATAATGCGTTCCATAGTGATATGGTGGCGTCTCACCGTGTGGATCGTCCCATTCCTATCAAAAGTAACACACTTTAAGTTAAGAATTTCACTTAACAAGAATATTGCATAATGGCAAAAAATATTGCTAAGTAAAATAAAGTTTAAAATCTGATATCTAAGAATATTTTCTTTTACATACTTATTAAGTATGATCAAGAAAATATTCTTAGAGATTTTTAGAAGATGATCGCATCCTATTTCTTGCTAACTATAAGAATAAACCCTTAGCATAAAATAGAATTCCGCCCGATTGTTATTTCGCCATCATCAGGTAAAAATAAAGATTACCTTGTATCTTTTTCTAAATTGATCTAGTCTGTCAGCGCTCTGAGCTCCCATAGGTTTCGTCAAGTCCCGGAATGTAGCAGGGTCATTTAAATCCAATTCCAGAGAATCGTAATCTGCAAGTATCCAGGGGAAAACAGGATACTGCATAAGGTCATTGTAGGATCTTCCCGCCAACGTGTTTAGATGCATTAAGTATTGGAAGTTGGAAATTTCGCCGCGCTGCAACAAAGAAAGAAAGGTTAAGTAAGTACGACTAGCACTCAAATAAAGGGACGAATATCAATAATACAGTAGGTAGTTATGACTATTTTACTAGTAACTAAGATGAATAGGCTTGTGTAAGGAATACGTGAATGTATTTACATTTTCGTATACTTAATTGAAGCAAATTCTATATTCAATACGAATACTCCGTCTCAGCGTAGTCAATGCTTTTTCGCGCGAAGCAAATAATTATACAACGCGAAATCATCGAGTTACGTAGATTTTAAAAAACCTACATTTATTATGAATTTATATATGTATTTATATTTTATCCTCGAATTCGTGCACGAATTATCTGGTCGTGTATGTCTCGCCTACAATCTAACTAAGTCAAACTCTAAAGAGCCACCAATTAATTGCTCGCATAGAATCTATCCAAAGCATAATAATACACGTAGAAGCTCACCAGCCATCTATGCGTGACGGAGGTGTCCCCGATGAGCGAGGCGAGCAGGCCGGCGGGCTGCTCCACGGGCACGCCGCGCCGCTGGCCCGCCACCGAGCCCGCCGCGCTGTCCGCCATGCCCGTGCCCACCGCCGTGAAGCGCGCGTACACCTGCATAATGCACCACGTTATAGTAAAATTACTGGTAATTTTATGGTATTTATCCGATACCCTAATAAAGTCTTATCTACTGTCAATCTCACGTAACTTAATTTCACTAATAAAAAACTTGTCACCGTGTTGTACATACTAATCTACAAATTTTAATTAATTTACTTTGAACTTACATTTTAAAGAAGAAGGTTAATCTACGAAACTGCTCAACCAATTCTAATTTATCGTAACTGGTTCAAAGTGAGTATGATTATTTCCAACTTGAAAGATACTTTCGGTCCCACTTAGTGGCGCTGTTACCACTCTGGTACTAATGCTTTTTTTTCTTAATTAAATACTAAACTAAAATTTAGCCAACCCTTTCTTCACTACGAGTTTACTTGCACGCAAAACTATCCGGAAATATTACGATAACAGAATGCTCACCTTATTCCTTACTTTTCTCGGGAACGCGAGTAAGTAATTCCTGCCATCACTTGAGAATACTTCGAGTGCAATTGGTTGCAGTAGATACCTTCGTTTATGTACTTCCCTGTGAAAAGAACAAATCTCAAAATCCACTTTAATCTAGCACAAGTTATTCTTAGATCCTGTTGTGTTATGAAATGACATAACGTACCTTATATCCTCATGGAGGAACTTAGAGCATTGTCTTTGATTACTTCTCTGAATGGCTTGGCTTGGAAGTATGGGATCATAATCGTCCGGACAACTGTCCAAGTCTCGGATCTCTCTGTTTTTCAATAGTGTAAAACCGTCTATAATGTAACAATATTCGCGACCGAATAGTAATAGCCCTTCTGTTGTGTCGAGGCCTTGAATACGAGCACAGCGGAACATGTGCGATATCTGAAATATACATGATAATGCTATTTTTTTTTACTTATATCAACGCGGACCCAATTGTTCGTTCAAATCGTGACCCCGATTCATGAGAATCAGTCTAAATATCGGCAATAATACATTAAAATACGTGAAAGCATCGTTAAACGTAAAAGCAAAAACTAGAACAATGTTGACAGTTTTTCTTTATCTTATGTATACACTTCTGTTTTCAAATGAAGGAATAATGTTATAAAATAAACAATAGCGATTAAATTTAAATAAACATATATTTTATTTTATCTTAAGTTTTCAGTACCTTTTCATGGTGTTCCAGTAATCTCAACAACGTTTGATTATCCGGTGGAGGGGCCTGTGGTTCATCCTCTTCCTCATTATCGGGACCATCTTCATTTGCTAAAAAATATATACATGTCATAAAAATTTATAAAACATACAAAAAGGTCACCAATTTTACTAATTAAATTCGTTTATTTTAAGCTTTTTCTTTTATATAAACGTAAATATAAGTAATAAAATGTATTTCTTACCCTCAGTAGATTGATTTGTGCCTCTACTAACTACTCCGCTGCTGACTAGATCTGACGGCGACCCTTCGTCGTTTGTTACTTCCAAAGAAGGATCTTTTGTTGTCATACTATAAGGTAAATCAGATGTTAATATTTTTTACTATTAAGAATTCTTCTTCTTATCAAATTTAAATTAGTAAGTGAATAACATAGCCATTCCAAATTCTAGATAAGAAAATATTTTAATGAGTATCATACCTCATGATATCTTCTTCAAATGTCTGCAAATCGGATGTTTCGATACCATCCGTCTCGCCGAGGTTGCTGCCGGGCGTGCGCCACTGCTGGTACACGCGGTAGTACTCCTTGCTGTCGTGGCTTTGCGCCACTTTGTACTTGAGTTGTCTCTGTTGAATATTCAGAATATCATTTGAAGTGACATATAGCTTTTTTTAAAATTATTCTCTTCATAGTCTTTTAAATAAATGTAATTTTATTTTTAATTCATTTCAAATTCATTTTGGTATAAGAAAAATATGACTGATGATTTGTAAATATAAATATTAGATATTATTTGATGAACTGTAAATGAATTGGGTACTGGAAGAACAGTAGGCTTATCATGCTCCGATCGTCATT
>DWLI01000450.1:0-21618 GCA_018249915.1 Cecropterus dorantes dorantes | reverse complement strand
AATCACTTTTGATCCCTTAATAACTCATTTATTGTTACAAATGTATACCTCAAGTAGTTTCTCATTTGTCTAGTCTCGGCGCTCCAATAACTAGGCATTTAGAATTAAGTTCAAGCCTTTTGACGAATATGCATGTCATTAAGTAGAATGGGTGCATACATCCGTACCAACCTCCTTTCTCGTTGTAAGTAATTATTCCAATAGTTCGCAGGAAATATTAGCAATAGTAACAGTAAATAGACATATTGTAGTCGTTCTTGTCGTATCAATCATCTTAATACACGTATTTTTAACTTTTATTTATTAGTAAACGAACATTATACCATTCACACTGGGTATACCGTTTAGCAGATTACTTATGCTAATAGAAGAAAATAATCACGTAATCGTGTGACTTTTACACGAACGTAATTCTATTTTCTTCGATGAAACTTTCTCATGAATAAAAAGGGTGTTTAAGTTTAAACAGAAGGGGAATCGGGTCGTATTTTTTTTAATAATTGATTGCACTGACTTAATCGTTGCATGAGAATGTAGAGCTATGATTCTCATTCATTTATTAATTCAGATAGATACGAATGTTACATTGTTGATTATTCATTTAGGAATAAAAAGTCGTAACTACAGCTATCACATTATGATATTATTTGTGCATTATTACTTTAAATCATGAATAGGCAAAAATTATCCTCCAGACCAGTATTATTTACAAAAAAATGTAAGTGAACTCGTAGTAATTTCAAATATCTGTTCAAATACATATAATTTACTCGGTTTTAGAGGTTGCCATTTAATTTCAATAAAATACTCTTTCCTCAAACGATGAACTTAATTTCGGGCTGAAATTGGCGAAATACGCCTCCAATAGCGTTACTCATCAAAATTTTTCAAAGCTCCGTCAGTCATCATTACGATTGTTAGTTACGTCGAAGAGTAAATGCCGAAATGACTTCCAAAGTCGGTTTTACCGTTAAATTGGGCAATTTGAGAGCGCATGCCGCATTGTTCGTACACGGTGGCTGCATCTGCGTTACCGGTGCGCTACGCTAGCTTGCGCTGTGATATAACCTGGATATAACTGTTATAACCATTATGTGACAACGTAACGCGTCATACATACATAATTTATGGCTCTACAATTCTGCTTTTTAATTGCATCCGCGCTCACTGCGTCCCGTTTCATTTTTGCATTGTATTCAGCGGCTTAACAGTATTTGAACAAAGGCATTGTGTAAAGATTCCTATCGGAATCTCACATCCCAACTGAGATAGCGGCCACGGGTGTTCACGGGAGTTCTATAAACACACATTTAAATTCGTTTCATTATTCAACAAATTCCGCGCATAAACATTCCAAAATTAACATACTAAGAACTTAGATAAAATAAATTATTATGATAAAATTAATTAAGTAAATAAATCTAACTGACCTCTTTAAATATGTTTTAGAAATAATTTCAATAAAAATTAACATATACTGTACTATAAAATCATGAAAATAAGTATAGCGTTGTCACCTAGAACTCAAAATTTTAAGATATAATTTGGAATTAATATCTCCTGGCAATATAGTTCGAGTACATGACATTCCTGATTGATTCAATTGATATTTTGTTTTACTTAATAAATTCAATTGCGGACGCTTATATCTATGTCATATGATAAGTACACATCTACGTTTCTAAATTGAAATTGGCTTCCGATTTTGTATCTTAGCGAGAAAGTTACCTAAATTAAATCAGGGTGCTTAAAAGCAAAATTTGATAAATCCTATTCTCATTACTTTGTAAAGAGAAACGGCGCTTTACTTTCCTTGATTGCTTTCATCGATAAACAAAAAAGCAACTTAGTACATTAACTACAGGTGGGTGTGTAAATTAGGTGTTTATTGAATGTGTTGAACCAAGCAGAACATTATAAAGCAATCGAAAGCTGTTCAATTCATTAACCATGCATAAGAATGATTTCAGCTGTTCTCCGTGCAAATAATACAACAATCGTCTTACTTTCACGTTTACAAATCATTCATCAGTTGATAAAAAGAGTAGTGAAAGCGTTATTGTACTGCAAAATTAAATGAAAATTTGTGTCATTGCATTTCTGCTGGCTCAGACCGACATGAGCTTGACCTTCATTCGATGCGTAGTGCTTATCGTGCCTCCGCGTGATTATTGAGAATTATTTGCAACACGTATTTACCATTCACTAAAAACGTACTTGAATTTGTATATTCACTGACGACCCACGTGGTGGAGCGGTCACCATACCGGTCTAACACGCCGTAGGTCCCGGATTCGATCCCCGGTCATCCGAATGATCAGTTTAGATTTCTGTTCTTGGTCTGGATGTCCGTGAATTCGTCTTTGTGGTCCATGGCGCCCACGACACAGGAGCAAATCCTAGTGTGGGGTTATGAGTGTAGAAAGCGTTTATCGTCTATTTTTAATCACTGAAAAATGGTGATAATAGAGACGTATAACATTTATTTTGACCACCCACCACCAACCCATGTGGCAGAATGGTCACCAGCCAGACAGACATCCCCGACCAGAGAGACACCTAATGATCAATTTAGATTCTGTTCTGGGTCTGACTGTTTGTGTAGTCGTCTGTGTGTCCATCGTACCCACAGGAGAAAATCCCAGTGTTGTGAGTGTAGAATGCGTTTAATAATTTAATAATAATAATCTGACATATGAATGACTGCAATCAATTAAATCCGATTGCTAGCCTTTCCGGGACTGTCTCCATAATAGAAATGACAGTCCAAAGCCCTGTGTAGATCGTTCTATCGTGAGTTTGCAACATCCGCAACATTGACATCACATGCCTATAAAAGTTGTCTAACGTATACAGTGGTCCCAGTGACAAGAATTTGCTAAAGCTTACTGAGGACATATTATTGAAAATATATCCTCCATGTTTCAGACTAACGGAGTATGTTAAATTTATTAACAATAATAAAAACTTGTTACGTTATATGGAAGAAGCATGGTTAAACGACAACCTTCATAATTGTGTATAATGTGAGTTTTCATGCACATTAGGTTATTGCTAAACCTACGTGTATGTTCAAACATATAGGTACAATACAGTATGAAACAATAAATATGTATGAGATTATATTAAATACTAAATGTTGTTTTCGTTTGTTCTAGGTGGATAATTCAAAATGAAGGGCAAGGCGCTGGTCCTGGCGCGGCTAGCGCTGCTGTTATTGCAGGCTTCATTCGTATACAGTAAGTATTATTTTGTTCATAATGAAATTAGGAATTTACGATTTTTTATTTGCCGATCAATCTCACTAATATTATAAATGTGAAAATTTGTACGGATGTATATGTGTTTGTTACTCATTCAAGCAAAAACTACTGATTGATTTTGGTCGAAATTTGATACACAGATTGTTTATGGTCCAGATTAACATATAGAATACTGTTTACCGTCGTACATGCCTCAAGCGAGCGGAACCGCGGGAACAACCTCGTATGACCTAAGTAAAATTCAGCCTTGACATTGCTGTTCCACTCTTGCTTATCTGAATAACTAATACCTGGGTCTAGGGCTAATAATAAAATGTCTTCCGAAGCATGGAAATATTTATGGAAACCACTAGGAGAGATTCATCAAAGTATAATTTCCATTTTAGGTTGCTTGAAACTGTTCATTGGGATTCGCTTAAGTGTACGTGTCCAAAATTTATTACTAATTACAGTTAATTTTTAAACATGTTTCAGTTGTTCTTTTTGCTTATTTATACAATCATCTTTTAAATCAAATTAATTTGAAAATCTATAAAACTTTTTTATGTTACGTTGAATTCAAGGGCAGATCATTTAAAGAAAGGAAAATTACTAATTTGTATTTTATTTAAGCATTGATTTTATTTATCATCAGTCTTAAACTTTATTACGGTACATTAAAACCTTCCTGCGAAAGTTCTAAGTGTTTGTGAAAGTGCGTTTCATTGTAACGATTTTATAGGTTAGATCGTAAAAGGTGCCTAAGGCTCACTTTATTGTCAATTCAATATCTTGACTCTTGAAGCCTCAACGTTATTCTAGATATGTAATTAAATATATGGCTTTATGATCTGAACAAACAATTATAGATTTACATTGGCGATTTCAATTAATATTGAAGCTTCATTGCAGTGCTATTAATACACAATTTATAAAATAATTATAAAGACATATTTAAAAGAAAACTTATAAAGTTAATAAAGGAAAATTTAGGAGTAATTTAAATCAGAATATTGATGACAACCTTTTACTTTATTTAAATATCTGTGGAGCCGTAGTACAAATATTGAAAAGTAGAATTGTGCATTTTGTATTGAATGGTTATAAAAGTTATTTTACTTTGTTTTTCGCTTTGTCGGTGTGCTTATTTTCTACATCGGCTTGAGGTTTATCATAAAATTTTATAGCTTACGTTATTTTGTTTGCTTATGTTATCTTGCATATTACAGGAGTTCACAAAATTTTGATAATTAAACCTTAATTTAAATTACTTCTGAATAATGAAAAACACAACCCTGTGTAACGTGAATAGTGAATATTAGGTAAACAATTTCAAAACGGGAGCTAACTGAGTTATTTGTAGACACAAGTGTTTACTGAGCACTGGCTAATGGGTTAGGACTTGAAAATTTCCAGTGCGCTAGAGAATATTCTCTAATATGTATATTTGTTCTAGAAATTGTATGTTCAGAATTTACTTGTTAGATCGTGGAATTCATTGTCTGTCACCATTTCTATTACTGCATATTTATTTCTGTTATATTTATCATTAAATGGACGGTTATATGAAGAAGGCACATTGGTATTATAACTATGTTTAGGGATATTTTTATTTTCTATTGGAACATATACCTACATTAGAAATAAGAACGTACATATTTTTAAGTGAAGTTTTAATCTATTCTTTTAAAAATAAATGTTTGTTCTCAACTCAAACATAAAAGTACTTATATAAATAGTACTTTTTTGTTTAAATGTGTTTTTGATGTTTTGATTTTTCATGTAAATGGTTTATAAGTAATAAATAAGAGTTAAGTACTAAAGTAACACCTTGGGGCCAGGGAATGAAAGTGTATCCAGATAGAAAGCAAAAAACATACTTTGGAATCCATTTCTAATACAGAGTTCAATAGATTGATTAGCAACGTTTAATGATCTGAATAAAGCGCCTTTGAATAAGTCGAATGAATGAGAACAGTATCTAATTGGCAGCACTACGTATGAATTAGACTGAACAATTCATTGAATTAATTTAAATCGATTATTTTATGATTAGACTATGTATTATACAAATTAGTCCATGTGAACGATACAAAGGTTGTAAAGCGGCGCGGGACAAAAGGTTTTTGTGTGACTTAAAAGTGTTTAACAATTGACATTGTTTCAGGTCGAATGGCATTCGAGAAGCTGACGGATGTCGACTTTTCGGGCACGGCGTATTACACTGTTCGGAATTTATCGCTGTACGAGTGCCAAGGGTGGTGTCGCGAGGAACCAGACTGCCAAGCTGCCGCGTTCAGGTAACTAATACTAATTAACTAATTAAATTTGATACGCATTACTGATGCATTGTTAAGCACATCAATTCAATGAATACTGCAACGATGAGGTGGTCTTCTTAACTTTTATCATTTTTTATTTCAAAAGCTGTAAATAGTAATAAAAATATAATAAACTTCTTAGAAGTACCCAACGTTCAAAAAACTATTAGAGATTTACTATTTTACGCAAAATAATTGAATTTAAAGTATATTTTGGTATTTAAAGTATTATACTTTATATTACTAGGTACTATTCATATTTAAAGTTTATCAGTGCATAACGCTGATGAACATTTTTTGCTTAACTGTGACATTATCGTAATAATGGTCATGCATTTAATTCTACATTTGTCTTATTTGTGAAATGCGAATCAATAACTATCTCTGCATCGGCATACGGACGCTGCACACAATCAAAAACATGACTTGTCATTCTAACCGATCATGAAATAAATAATAACCATCTAGTATCATCATCTTCGATCACGAAGCCTAACCCAAATGTCCGAGATAAGCGATCGGATTGACGTGAAGAATCACTAATTCACGTACGGAACGTGTACTGGGTAAATCAGATGTGATGGGGAATTCGCGGCACCGGAGTTTCTTCTGATTCCGAGCTAAGGTCGAGCCGAATGTGTGTCAGTCTGCCACACGTCCTCCGCGGTTCAGGCATTCCAATGATACGGTCTTGGTTAATAACAATGTGTCTGGAACAGCTCGCCACAAACCGTGTAAAAGCGGAAACCAACCGACGCGCTCCAAATTGGATAACAGTAAAAGTGATCGCATACGTCTTCAATAGATTATTGCCGGTGAACCACTTGTAAGCCATCTATGGATTTCATGTCTATTGGCGGTTTCGAAACCATATTTAATTTAATGGTATTGTGCGTTATTTTCTTTTTCAGACCGTATTGCACTTACGGTAAATTATGGTGTGATTGCTTTACACTTTTTGTGTTCTAAATACAGAAACTGGTTGGCTCGATAGTGTCAATTGTAACAGCGCGTATACTGTTATTAAAGTATTTTTCAAATAACTGCGTCCATAACTGACTTCTCGGTAATGCCATCTGATTGCAAAATTCGAGATGTTATCGACTAAAATTGCATTCCACTTCGTTGGCATTTGAAAACTAGTACCTATTTTTAGTTAATACAATTTTTCACACAATTTATGTTCCGATCCTTGCTTATCGCGAAAACATTTCAAATATGTATCTATACTTGTGTCATTTTCTTTATTAAAACTTTATTAACTTTATGATATATTTATTATATCTCACTTTCGGCTCACTTTCATATGAGGCGACCATCATAGACCTCGGGAGTAGCAACGCATCTATGCTGCTTGATGCTACATGAAGATGCTTACAGATGTCTATGGGCGGCATTAGCCACTTGACATCAAGTGGACGGCATCTTCGTTTTCAATTTGATTCTATTGAAAAACTAATAATAATACAATATAATAGAATAGCAATTTATTCACGACATAATAAAGGAAATGCAAAAAATCACATCAATATCTATCAATAGACACAACATATGTTTTTGGGTATAACATTTTAAGGCGGATAGATTAAAATGAGATTTCAATTTAGATCTCAATGTCACGTTTCTTCTACATCTGTAATCGGTGTATTGGAGTTTTATCTCATTTGATAACACGCACATGAGCTGTTTTGCTGTACATCTGATAAACTACATTGAAGTCTGACAGTGTTCCTTCTAAAAGGTTGATAAATTTTTGTTAAAGATAATAATGATTTTGAATATTGCATTTATGTGGTAAGATTACAATGGTTGAGTGGTACGACTTCTATTATTTATAGTATGAAGTAAATAGTTTTTAAATGTCGCTGGAAAGATGTAAACGCCAGCTGTTGCACAGACAGTCTCACATGTGGTCTTTCGCAGTCCAACTTGCGATCAGCTTCGGGTAAAACCCTGTCCTATATGGAGTTGTTTATAGATGTCGTGACATGATGGATAAGTTTATTTAATACTCGAGTCTGATAAAAATATGACATTAACAAGTATCTACACGGACCCGGACACTTTCATTTACTAGTATAAATCTCAAAATTCATACTGCATCAACTGTTAAAACAAGCTCGAAAGCTCTTACTTCCGCTTGCATATTTCTCGGTGACATGGTTTGGGCGTAAAAGCTTAATGAGCTTTCAAATGATATCATTAATTTCTACCTTGTCGCATACATTATCACGTAGTCGTGAAATATTTTCGGTGAAAGTTACATACGGCTGCAGCGATATATAAGTATTCCATGTGTCTACTGACAGTTTTATGTTTGATATTTATTATTTGTGTGATATATTATTCCGTGTTTTTAGGCATGAATAAATAAGCTCTTATATTTGGCAGTAGTTTGTTTTAGAAATAGCACCACATAATGTGTAATTAAATAATTAACTCAGATTATTATTATTTAAAATATAGATTTACATCGTACAGAATTCCAATCACAAGCAAAAAATTTTAGGTGGTTAAAATTTATACCGTCTCATGTACTTGTACTATTATATTCTTCTTAAAGTAGAAATCAATTAGAATTGTTATATTAATTGCAAGATTATTCTTCCAAACTAATCGACAAATCTTTCAAATACGTATTTTTTGTGGATTGTATGCAAATGAGTTTATAAATATGTAATAAATAACAATAATTTTGAATATTTGATTTTGTATCTATACTTCTTTACTAATATTATAAAGCAGTAGAGTTTGTTTGGTTGAACGGGCTATGCTCAGGAACTACTGGTTCGAATTAAAAAAAATATTTTTGTATGGAATTGTCCGTTTATTGAGGCTATAGGCTATACGAGTATAATATCACGCTATATTTCTTTGTTTTTTTTTTATTTAGTAGCGGGTGAAACCGCGTAGCACCTCTAGTAAACGAAAAAACGAGCGAGTAAACAAACCTCTAGTAAAAGTCGCAAGAACCACCAGTAAACATGTATTAGCTAGTATTGTATCACTTTCCTACTTTCCAACTGTCTTTCTAATAATGTTACATACATTATTAAAACTTTAAAGTTGTCTTATCGATTTCGCTTTAGTATTTTTAATCTTTTGGACAGTATTAATGCGGCAATGCCAATCAATCAGTAGGAGATTACGGTCTTTATCGTCTCATTAAGTATTATCAAATAAGCACTGGGTAATGCAAAAAATTAATAGTGTTACCCGAGTGCCGCATCTAACAGTACAGTGACGTTTGAGAGATTCATCGAAATCAGTTCGAACGGGATTGATTGGAAATCTATTCGGTAGATATTCAATTCAATTAGTTGAGACGGACGGTGGGTAACTTAGCACGTATCTTGTACTGACGTGTCTAAAGAAATACGTTGGAACGAATGTGATATTGACCATGGTTAACTGGACGTGTTGGGACTGACTTACTTAGAGAATATTGGCGTCATTAGGTAACTAGTAAATGATTTCTTTATGCAAATAACGTCAGATTCTAGAACAACGCATCGTCTTCTACGGTATATGTCATCATCTAATCACATTACTCTTTTTATATTTATATGTCTACATTATTATTTGTGTCGTAAAATCAGTATGAACATCCTATAAAACACACACAATTTATAACTTAGATGTCTGTCTGATCGGGAATTGAACCCGGAATCCACTGCTTGCCAGACTGGTTTAATGTCGAGTTAAAGGTTAGAACAACATTTTGTGGTTAGTCTGTTAAACCGCAATTCTGCTATACAGTAGCAGTGTGAGCAGTAAGAATTTTGTTCTATTCGGATTTAGTGTCAGAAGTCTATGATTAGCATCGGACGTTTAACATCAGACAGTTAGAATATCGTTTGGTATTTTTGTTAATCAAATGTCCTATATAAGGCTAGTCCTGAATGTTTGATGCTGTCAGATAAAATTTAGACTCGATAAAATCTGCGCTGGATGCCTGTGAGGTGGCTCGCATCACCGATTCGTTTTTGAAGAACGAATGACTTATCATTTACTGTCACAACTCTCATTGCTGTATCACCTCGATCTCTACTTTCAGATATCAATCGAATTGGGTCGACTAATAGTCGATTATTTTATCATGGCATAATTAATGCGTTCTCGGATCAAAATACATCGTTGATTTTAGAGAGGAAGATGAATTGCAACGATATGATTCACAGGCTACTTTACAATTTCAACCGTTCGCCACATGATTGATGCGATGCTTAGATGCCTGTTCTGAGGCGCCAGTAATGGCTGCCTGCAGTTTATAATGTAGTAGTTGTATGCATAATTCTCGGCTGATGCCCACTTAACCTATCATTATGTTGCTCTAATTTGGTATTGTTGGGATTCATACCGTGTTCTCATTGATGCTTACTTGCGTGAGTTTAAGCAAAAGGTAATGAGCGCAATGCTATCATATTAATGAAGTTATAACTCAGGTTTCACTTGAATAAATACTGAAATCTTTGAGAATATGATGCTTAGTTCGTTTCCTCACTTGTATACACAAGACATGGAAAATAAGATAAAAGAACCTTAGTCTTTTGAGTCTTAAAAAAGACGACTCAATTTTACAAGACTTTAAGCTAAAATGAAGATTTACATGTCGACTTCTTTTAATGTGCGGACTCGCGTTTAAGTCATTTAAGCTCGTCCAACGCGTAGAAGTAGTTAAACCCAAAATGACACGAATACATATATTTTTGTTGGTTAGACACATAGTTTGTAAATATACCCTCGATTTTTTAACATTTACTTGAGTCAGAGTGTTATGAGTCAAAACAGTTGACTTGGTTTTTTAGTATTACAACCCAAGACTTATCGATAAGTCGAGTAAGAAGTCGGTAAAAATGACTCGAATCTTTCCAATAGGACTTAAGACTGAGTCTTTTACACAACTACTCGAGAGTGTTTTGCCATGCTGTTCTAATTCGCGTTAATGGAGGAAGGTACGGATTAGTGACTAATTTACGTCGAATGTTTTTCAACCATCCATAACGCCACCGACAAGGTTAATCGACCGCAGTGCATTGATACCAACCAGAACCGACGACCTAATGTGTCTTCTGAAGTCAGGAAGTGCACATGGTAGCCATTAGCAGCTATTTATTCAAGATTACCAATCGCTTCCAACATTAATTGGCTTTGTAGATCAATTACAAATATCTTTCAAATAAATGAAAAAAATCGTATATTTATTAATTTCCATCCTTAACGGGGAACTTTAATATCATAACTTTTTATTTATACCACATGTGTATCGTATTAACACGCTAGTTACTATAATATTAATTAAGGTAGTTTAACAAATAAGTAAATTGTCAAACGTACATGTACATTTTAAATGCTAAATAAACAGGTGAGAAAACGTGGCTAAAAGATTTATTTAAGCGTTCCAGCTGCGAAACAGAAACGGAATTCAATGTCATTAGTTCCAAGGGCTTTCTAGAGCATTAATCATTCCTCTATAAACGTGTTTGTGTTCACGACCAGCGGTGTGATGATCAATAAATTGTATAGAGGTTTAAATAGACTTATTTTAATAGACTACACGACTACACTCGATCGGTACACGGGAAACCATAGTTCGTTTATCGACAGTTTCTATTAGGTACTTCAAAATATAAATAGTATTATTTTATTGCGACTTAATATTTTTTTAGTATATAATCAATTTGTACCTTGGTAGTATGATTTATTGCAGTTTTTAGGCAATAATCAATATATCAAATAATATTTTGACATGTAAAATGTTCATCAGACGTATATTCCAAATTAGTGGAGTGATTTGCATAATAAATTATTAAGAAAGTTTTGGATGCCCCATTGGCCACTTTTGTGGCTGTAGACTGCATTCATGCATTAAAATATCTATATGACTAAAAACAAAGTCACACCAAAACGTATACTTTACTTACGTACTTATTTATACTTGTTTGTCGATAACGATAAATTTTGATAAAACCTGACCTTATATCATAAAGTAGATTAAAGAAAAAATAATGCACTATGTTTCATCGTGGCTCAATTTTATAACTTCTCAAAGATAACTTAACTATTCGTCGATATAAATTTTTTCATGGAATTTCGGCAATAAAGGGTCCATTCCAGTGATATTTACAAACATGAAGACACGTATTTGAATTATATTATATTAGTGATATTCGTAGCCAAGCAATAAAGATTCTTTAAAAAGCGTCTTCGAAGTAAAGGCTCGTAAATAATGGTTAGTCATTTATAATAGACCGTCGTATCGAATTACTCTTCATAGATAAAATGCATCTGTATCAATCTTAAATAGAGATAAGGTGAGACATGGCCGAGGCTGCTAGTCACCACTTAACAGTAGTCCGCGTGTGTGCAAGATATGCCTTTATATATGAGGTCTTCACGTATGCGGTGAAATTAAGTGTCCTACTTGTAAATTTGTAATATGGTAACTGGTGATTTGCACGTACATGACACAGTTTCCCTTAGCCTTATTATCATGAGAAATTCAGCGTTTAACAAATATATATCGATTGCTAGTAATAATACTAAAATAGTTATATAAAAAGGTCCTTAATAATTTATTTACAAAATCTCTGTACATGACACTGCTCGCATGCACCTTGATTTTCGGTTATGTTTTATACGACAACTCTTATCGAAAATCGTTCAGAGACTTGTAAGTTAAATCCGCGCAAAAAGCCAGAAAAAAATCTTGAAAAAGCGTTATATTTCAAGTTCGTGTTAATAGAACTCTTTGCTAGAACATACAATCTTACTTCTTATTTATATTATAGATGTGAAAATGAGAATGTATGTGTGTTTGTTACTCTTTCACGCAAAATATACAGGTCGTATAATGATATACGACCTGTATATTTTGCCTGTAAATGTCACCTGTAAATTTGGCATACAGATAGTTTAAGATCTCGATGAACATATCGAATACTCGGCGGAACCCACGGAATAAGCTAGTTGTCTTTATATATACATGCATGAACTTTGTTCACTAGACAAGATGTTGTTTACAGTATAGTCGTAAAGTACAGCGAGTATCGCGTAGTAACTCCTGTTTACCGTAGATATTATAAAACACGAAATATACGCAACGGTACACTCTCCGTTACACGATGTAACGCTCGGTGTCATTAACAGTCGATGTGAACAGTACCCTTATCAGCTGCATAATGATTGATAGCTGTTTACATGAACGGGGTTTTTATAATCGGTCTGCCTAGATTGGTATACATTGACATACATCGCGACGTATTGGATATCGGAAGCATTTAGCTAATTTACATCCCGCCAACAAAGGCAGATCCTTTGCGCATAAACGATACAGGTTTAGGGTCTATCTTGTACTTGTCTGTTATTGTTAGTAAGTGAATTGCACTATATAATTATACTATAACTTTTTAGCAAAAAATCCCTATACAAGAACTGATTATACAACATTTAAATATATACTATACTATTGTAAAGGTGTCAAACGCATTGGATGGATTTAAATTATACTTGTTAAATTTAAAATATTTTGCTTAGTATACTGTAAACTAGGCAAACTGGTATTTCCAGATATCATATTATTATTTCCATATTTATATAGCAGTTAAATATAAATAAATTCGTTTTAAAATCACTCACTTTTATATTGTAACCCGTAAATTGGAAGTTTGTCAAGAACTCAACTCATATGTATGTATATGTTACATTAAATTATTCATTTTAACCATTATATGTTACAAAAATAGACCCTTAAAATAAAAAGATTTGCGTTTGATTGCGATTAAATTATTGCGTTATATTATAATTGAAACTTGTAAAAAGGGTAGGAACAAAACAACAATGTTTCTTGACTTTCTTGGGTATGAAATGTCAATGGTATTATTACCATTACATTAGTCGTAAGCTATGTATAGATGGTTAATGTGAAGTTAATGTTAGGTTGTTTGTTCCAGTTTCGTGCTGAACCCGTTGACGCCGGTGCAAGAAACACGGTGTTTGCTGCAGAATGACACCCAGGCCAATAATCCGATGGCGACGCCTCAGGTCTGTTTGATAGGGAATAATTATTACGGCACTCTTCTTAGAAGTAGTGTAGGTGTTATAATTTAGTCCTCATCAGTAGTAAGCGTAATTTCGCAACGTATAACATGAAAACAAATGTCGTACTACAAAATTTGTTTGGTTTTATATCTAAGAACTTCATATGAACTATAATTATGGCAGCGTTCTTCTTAGCAATAGCGTAAGTGTTAAAGCTTAGTCCTCATGAGTAAGCATACAACTTCACATAAGAAATAAGAAAAAATGTGTTGTAAAACGAATTATGTAATGTATGAAAGTCATATAAACCGTTATGAATGTCATGATTATTCTATATAATCAGCGACAGATTCCACATGCTATGGTTTCTACAGATCATGCTTTAAGGTGTCATAAGTCAACCAATCCTTATTTGGCCACCACAGTGGACTAAGACCTAAACATATAATTCAATATCAAAGTTTATATACTACTGAGTCTACAACCTTAAAGGTTTGACTAGCTAGTTTAGTATAATGATCCGTACCTATAGTTAACGATACGAATTTGTTTTGGTATTTAGTTACACGACGTATCAGATAAATAGCACGTAGTTATACTAATGTAATCGTTTACAAACTTTTACACATGTTTATTGATATGCCATAGTAGATACTATGTTAGGGAAAGTAGTTAAAATGTCATGATTATAAATTGACAAACATTATAATTTAATGTTTCTTTATTTAGATATAGTAGCGTAACCTACAGTTCAGTATTATCAGTAGGACCATTGACACTAATTTACATCCGACCCGTAGATTATACTACACCTTACAAATACATAAAACCTGTTCAGGCTTCTAGTTAATAGCCGAATAAATCTATACGCAGATAGGAGCCTCCGGCTTACACTCCTCGTTGCCAATTAGTTTACTGATGCACAGATCAGATTACCAGCTGCGATTGGTTTAGTTAGATACTCTTGAGGAAATCTCAGCAACTAGAGCTAAGACGCTATTCGGGTTAAGCGTAAGATTATTTAAATTTAACGTTTTCAAACTTATTTCATTTGGAATCCAAAGTTTTCTAGAGCCGCCGTTTTTGCGCTCATTGCGAATAGGTGGGCGAGATAAACAAGTCCTGTTATTTATGGAACTCGCAAAGCTGAAAACAGATATTTTGGCTCTCGCCCCCTCAATTCGGTTTGAGGCCCCGATTTTCGATGGGCCCTTCACCGATCCGTATATGCATCTACTATTACAGGCCGTCATCGCCAACTTTGGGGAATACTGGTTTAGACTTTCAGGCGTAATAAACATTGTAAAACTGTTAAAATGAACCACTGATTCTCATTACACCTTTTGTTTATGTTGAGATGGAGCGAAAATAGAATGAGGAGTGTTATTAGTTGTCTCTGTAATGGGTACTCAAGTTTATTACGTACACGGGTCATTATTGAGCCTGTTTTTGCTTTCGACATAGATGGTCTTGAATCTAGTGGTGCTTTTTTTAAACTAGTTTAAATTATCTCTTTGAATATCAGCGGTGTTCATGTTTCTCGGAGGTAAAGGCTATCATGCTCGTAACTTACGTACTGATTTTATTTTTCTGAGTAATGCATTAAACATGTACCCACGTCGGTTCTTACACTGTTTATACATTATGTAACGACTAGGATCTAACGATGAACGTTGTCATTATGTCAGTTCAAACTACATTTCTAATCGCTGTATTCAACAAACTAAGTCTAGTGTTAGACTGGAATGTCATTTCCGTATAATATGCGGGTATGAGAAAAGATTAGTATAAGAATAAGTATGCGGGTACTAGAAAAGATTATTATTAAGTACGTAAAAACTATTGCAACAGAATAAATAAAAAAAAATCAAAATAAAACAGGTGTTTATCTATTGTCCTCCTATGATCATCGAAAGTAAGTTTTGATATGTAGCACTAAAATATAAGATTACCGTTATTAATTATTTATTTCTGAATTTGGAACTACCCTAGATTTATTTAACACACGATTATGATATGTATAGGCATATGCCTATTTAGGTTCAGATTGCACCGAAACCGTAATTGGATTTAATATCCGAATAGTTAGTATAGTTACTTAATTGTCATATTTTTACTGTTATTTTTTTTGACAGAGAGCTGTAAACACATACTACATGGTGAAGTTACAAGTGCGGACCGAGAGTGTTTGCCTGCGTCCGTGGGCCTTCGAGCGAGTGCCCGGCAAGGCGCTCCGGGGTCTCGACAATACTATAATTTACACTTCCACCAAAGAGGCCTGCCTCGCTGCCTGCCTCAACGAGGTAAAGTACCCACTTTGCACAAATTACCAACTTACAAACTATGACCATTATATCATTTTCATGCCCACGGATTTTACGTGCCAGCGATTTGTCTTACCCATCATGAGCGGATTGTACCCAACGCCTCCGCTGTGTTGTTTCAACTTATCTATTCAATTTATATTTTATGGGTTTGTCCCAGTTCTAGTAGCTTTCAGATATAGGAAAATGATAGTACTTGTTTACAATGTACCAGGCAACTAACTTTGTAGTAGGCATTTAACAAAGTAAGCGTTTGATTCGTGACAAAGCTCGTCAATTACTGACTATTGATATAATATCATTTTAATACCGAAAACGTAACGGTTAATTGGAACTATTTTGACGAAAAAACGTTGAAATAAAAATTATGTATAATATGAACGGCGTTATAACATATTAAAATTGCCAATTGCTTAAGCAGTTGTGTCTAAAAGCTTAAAACGTAAACGTTTATTGTCGACTTTCCTTTTTTCATAAATATCATTTAGTAAGTTAGATCCGAGATATTTTGACGAAATCTTGAGACCCGCGTATTTTTGCCGACCTCAGATGTAACTTCAATTCAATTTTTAGTTCATTACAGACTTCTAAACAAAATCTTTTGATTAAAAGGAATTGTTAGGTAATATCTAAAAAAATGCAGATCTTTTCATTTTAAAACATTCTTAACAGAAACGGTTCCCGTGTCGGTCTGCGGAGTACGAGTATGGCAGCATGCGATGTGCGCTCAGCGACTCCGACCGTCGCACGGCGCAGCACTTCGTACAACTAGTGGATACACCCGGCACCGATTATTTTGAGGTAACGTTCGATTTGATTAAAATAAATAAACAAAGTGTTTGTCAACTGATAAATTATCGTTGCTATACTGTATATACAGTTTGACCTGAAGGGTGACAGGGTAAGCTTTATACTCGTATATATGTCTACGATCTTTCGTAGACATACATAAAGTTATCTAACTTAAATTCTGACTCCGGGCCCAGTACTAGCCTACAGATGATGCTGGTATTGAAAGGTCCTTCGAAATTCCCTGTACTTTTATAACAATGTAGCAGTAAAGTTGATTGAACCACGCATCGTTACAAATACCTATTGTTCCAAAACTAATTTGCTACATAACAGGAGTATTAAATGCTGCTGTATTTTGGTTTGAAGAGAAGGACATATGGAAAACCGATATCATCATGATAATCCCGATTTGTTCTAATTATGTCATACACGGCCTTAAATACCTATTTACCAAGCTTTCATGTAAGCATAGATGTCTTGAAATAATTTAGCTTACATACTTTGTATTAAAAATACATTCTTCGGGATATTTTAAAACATCCGTTATTTTATCATGGAAGTAATAAGGAAAAGATAATATAGTGTCGCTAGAAATTGGTTCAACATCAATAATTTTATACGAGGGAGATACCGTTAATACATATTTAACGTGGTGCTTATTTATAAAATAAGCAGAATCCGCGAGCGGGCACAAATCATAAACCGCTACAACTTAACTGCAGTGTAGCTTTCTGCGGGCCACTTTCCAACCTTATTGAATGAGCCGTGTTTTACATGCGTTGTTAATTCTACGGCGATTCTAGGAAGCGTCAATTACGTCGGTTGTATGTAGGCAAATGTTATTGTCGTAACGGGTGTTATTTGTATTTGGAGTGATTGTTTGTGTGTGGTCGTGCAGAATCTGTGCCTGAAGGCGTCGCAGGCGTGCAAGGGCCCGCGAGTGTTCACCGCGCCGCGCGTAGGCGTGGCGGAGGACAAAGTGGCGCAGTACGCAGGCCTGCATTACTACACGGACAAGGAGCTTCAGGTATTCTTTTTTATGTTTTGCTAATTGTTCTTCGACTAACCGGACGATAATGGGAACGTGGTCGTTAACCTCTATAAGGTTTGCTCTGTTGATCGAATATAAAATATTTTTTCTAACAACTCATATGTTTGCTTCAGTCATATGACTTTGAAAAATGTAAGTCATACTTAGATTGAAATTCAGTAAACAAGTGTTATTGAATTATCCTAAAACGGGTTCCTGTTTTCGCAGCTCTTTGAACTTATGAAATACCTTTTTTTTAATAAAACGTCTTTAATTTGTATGGGCCTACAGGCACTTACAAATTTTCAGTTACAATATTTTTCTTACACTACCACAATGTATTATTTAAATTATAAGTATTAAAAAATTTTTGAAACGTAGATTTTGTGAACTCATAAGCCTGCGGAAGCATGTAAATGAGATATTAATTTAATATAATCTGATTTGTTATATTTTTGCATAAAAACGCACACTTAAAATACATATTTATCTAATCGCCCCATCTTATATAACATGTAGACGATGAATATTAAAGAAGCATCTATCCATCAACAGAAATAAATATCGAAGAATCCTTTGCCATTCAAACTTAAACATAGTAAAAGTATCGTATTTCATTCGTCTAATCAACCGGTGATTACAGTATGCGCTTGAACTATAATTTGCATAACGATCCGTACATTAATTTCAGTTGTTTTGGTCTCATTACTTACAAAAAGTAGTCGTGTGTTATCATAGAGATCATTATTATGTGTTAGATACGTTAATGGACCGGCGCCGGCGCATATAGATCAATCATGAGATATAAATTACGCATGCTGTACGCAATTTTTACTTATTTTTGTAGAGTGGATAATTATGTACTTAAGGTAATTTTATCTTGCGTATCAGAGCCTTAAAGAAGCCTTGGAGTTATTCATAAACAAAACGATGCGTGCCCTTCTCTACAATTAGTCTATAACGATCCCATTATGTGGTAAATAATTGTCATATAATTACTCTTTCCCGTAAACTAACGGTCATATTTTGTAGGTCACGACGTGTTTACTCGCTTGTTATAATTATATAACGTGATGTTGCAATTCTAAGTGAATACCGCATAGGTCGTCGCAAGGGCCTGGCATATCATTCCAGCTACATAGATATACCATATTAATCATCAAGAATCTATTGCTAGGCACGCATCGTCTCTAAAAAACAGAATGGCCCTAGAGCAAGTGCTTATGCAGAATATTTGGTAAATTTCACTGTACTAATTTTCGCCTAGGGGTTCAAATTCTACCTTTATCATTATAGGAAATTTAAATGTTGTTAATAGCAGTAAAACTAGTGAATTTTGCTGGAACTGTTTTGCCGTTTTGTTTTTCTGAGAATATTATGCCGAAATATCTGACCAAGTGCAAAAATCCGCATGCTGCTGCAGTATGTTTTTGGTACGATTAAAGTCTTCAATCATTCTTAAAGTCGGTCAAGAAGGTTTGTTCGTGATAATTTTCAATCGTTGAACTGATTATTAACTTTCAATACGCAAAAATTAAAGCTTAGCATTGAACTAGATTATGTATATTCGAATACCATACTTATGAGAATGCAATGCACTCGGACCGAAGTAGAGGCCTTTTCCAGTTGGATATCGATTGATCACACGCGGCAAGTAATTATTTTAGACGGCGACTTTCTATTGGCAATCATCTGGGATATCATCTTTCTTGATACGACATGAAGATAAACTAAGATGATTTGCAATCTGATAAGTGCTTCAAGTAAATCTGTGGATGCGTAATCAAATTGCATTTGCTCTTTCATAGCTACGCGTATGAAATGGCAATAATTTCCTAACGAACTATATGAATATTATTATACTGAAGAATAAATACTTATCTATAAAGTAAGTTCCATAGCAAGAAGGTATATAATGACGACATGAAGAATACATTGAAAATGGTAACCAGTTAACTATTATTACGATGTAGTGGACATTGTAATTTTCTGAACATTATTCGTAACATTAGTAACCATTTTCTTAATGCTTGCCAATATTTATGTATCAATAATATGTAATGTTCTACGTCGATTTGCTGGAAAAGAAAATACATTTCTTGGTTAATATTGTCAATTAGCAACACGGAAATACAATTGAATTTGATTTTTTACAATAATTTTAAATGCTCTCGATCGGTACTATTTACTGGTTATTGCTTTCCGTAACAATAATTATGAACAGGCAGAATAATTTAAATGAGTTAAAGTAAGTCTGTCTAATTTATTTATAGTTCCATTCCAAGCCTTCGTCTATAGAGCCGCAAGACAAGTTATGAGCAGGTGATCGTTAAAATAACCGAGTAATATTTGCACTTAGATTCTACCATCCTATAATTACTTATTCAATTGCCTTTGATGATTTCCTTATTTTTGGTAGAACTGACTATAATTAAAAGGGATAATTGATAAAAATAGTTTAGGTTTATTATTAAGCTATATTTATTAGATAAAACTTGATAATGATTACATTTAGGTTTCGCTTTGTACTAATTGTTAGTTGAGTATTAATTTAAATATTACATTATTTATCCAGCTTTCTTAAATTGTTCTTGTAAAGCTAGAGTGGAGAGCATACTTATATAAGGCAATCTAACTGTGTCCTCAATTGTAGCATATGAGTCTGACCTCACGTAGAACTCTAATTCCATTTGGAGTTGATTACAAATGTCCATGAGGGGCAACGACCACTTATTACTTACATCAAGTGAATTGTACGTTCGTTTCGTACTTAATTAAAAAAGAAATCTGTATGGAGCGCAAAGTTACTTGACATTAATTTATAAATTGATGGTACGAAACTTACACCGTTTTTATTACACAGGTGACATCAGAAGCGGCTTGTAGATTGGCTTGCGAGATAGAATCAGAGTTCCTCTGCCGCTCGTTCCTATACCTGGGAGCACCGCACTCTGCTGCATACAACTGTCGTCTCTACCATCTCGACCACCACACTCTTCCTGACGGACCGTCTGCGTACTTGAACGCCGAGAGGCCACTCATCGATGATGGCGAACCGATTGGAAAATACTTCGAGAACTTCTGCGAGAGTGAGTACCTGTGTTATTCTTGTTTTATTTTAACCCCTGAAGCAAAAAAGAGGTGTGATAAGTCTGACGTGTCTGTATGTGTATCTGTGTATCTATTTGTGGTATTGTAGCTCTCTAAAGAAGTAATCAATTTAGATGTGGTTCTTTTTTATGAGTTGTTAGTTGTTTTTTTTATTTTAATTTTATATGATCTTGCATAGTTAGTAGGTTTATTGTGAGTAACAAAGTGCAATACTAGATGTACACTTATTACTACAGACATTCAATAGTTCATTGTGGCTTTTCCAAGTCTACGAGTATGAAATTTGTACGAACTAGTCAGGGTGAAGTTTCAGTCAATAATCATACCACCGCTATCTACTGCAATACCAAAAAATAATAACATATGTCTATACCCTTTCTTTAACTACGTGTATTTTTCAGTGATTTTACTAAACCGAAATCTAATAATTTCGGTTTAGTTCAATGAACCGATGCACTTAGAACTTTAATATTTTGGCGACCACCTTACTTCGACTTACCAACGTCTCTTATTTTTGACTTCAAGCAGTCTTCGTCTAACTGTTTGATATAAAACTAATGCCTCGCGGTTTCGCCCGCTACTATAAACATAGCGTGATGTTATATAGCCTACTAAAATCCAAATTTTCATATAAAAGTTTTTCACCCTTTTCATCTCCTTTAGAGTGGAATTTGCAAAAATCCTCTCTTAGTGCTCCTCTACACTCGCTATTGAATCTTTATACTAAATTTCAACTTTCTACGCTCAGTAGCTCAGGC
>DWLI01000449.1:0-21625 GCA_018249915.1 Cecropterus dorantes dorantes | reverse complement strand
CGAGGACTGAGATGATCGCCTCATGTAAAAGTGTGCCGGCAACCACACCCTTCCAAGGAAACGCAAGAAATGCTTCACGCTAGAAATAGGTGTGGCGGTGGTACTTCACCGGTCGAACTACACTAGTTCTACCACCTCTAAACTCAAATAATAAATATACTTAAATAGCCTAAGCAATTTAATTCAGTGACACTCAGTACAGTCAGTGACACAGTGTACTTTTGGAAGGTGGCCAAACTCTTTGTGGTTCGGAAAGGAAGCAAAACCACCACACTTTCTGCATAACAGCAGTGTTATGCACTACTGTATTCTAGACTGAAGGGTGTGGTAAGGAAGTTATACTCATCCGAGGTGATTAAACGTAGCCGTCAGGGATAGCAACGCATCTGTGGCTAACCTTAGGTTAGACATGATCTTATCTGGGATTGATTACAGGTTCATGGGCAGCAGCCACTTACCATCTGCTGGAGTGCAAGCTTGATTGCTACTTCCATATTATGAAAAACAAAACAATGTACCTAGATGCCATAACTTTGCCACAAGTGAAACACTGCTGTTTTTGTGATTTTTTGCCATCAATCTTGGATTCATCATCTTCATTGTCCAATAAATATTTTGATGTCCCATTTAATCTACTTTCACACAGAACCGCTTGGTTTAAGGTCAGCTGATTATGTTGTAGATACAAATTTTTATCATTTTTCATTTCATCCTCACAAGTAATGCTCTCGTTTTTTATAAGATTATAATTTTGTGATATTTCCTTTCGCTGCTTTTTACATATTTTTGGTTTTATTGTTTTTGGCACAGCATTTCGTAATTGTGTATCAGAGTTTTCGCATATTTTAATGAAATTTAAACAAGTATCCAGTATTGTGATGCATTTTGAACATATTATGCCTGGCAAGCCATCCTCAGGGTAAATCTGAAAGAATATTACAATTTATTATAATTTACATGAAAAATATATTTAATTTTACAATATTGTTTTAATGGAAAATGTAACTGTGTAACAAGCATTTGTTTACAACTTATGGAATTATGAATTTAATTTGTAAACAACCAATAATTTTATTTATAGATTTTATAAATTACTTTTATATAGATTTTATAAATTACTTTTATAGCGTTACAAGGAATCTGTTGGTTTTAAAAAAGTTTGTTTAAAGTGTTAGATTTGTTGTTTTAAAGATACATTTTATGTTAGCCTAAATATATGTTTTTATCTTCCTGAGCATACCTGAACATTCGCTAAAGACATTACTTTTGTAGATATCATAACCGAATCTATTTTATTAAAAATGCTAGTAAAATTTCCATCGTTCAAACATAATCTGCACTTTTCTAAAGCCATTGTAATAAAACTTTCAACTACTGTGGATTGTGATTGTACCTATCGTAATGTTTTAGAAATTATTAAAACAATCTATCTGTTAGCTATAGGCCATTAAAATAAATGTATTTTAATATATATGAATAAAAACAATTTGATATATTTCCAAAAATACTACAACAATAATATTGCATTTCTATATAGAGATGGGTCAACACGAGTTGAGCTTAACTCGAAATGGGATTGAGCGAGTTGCAAACAAACGAATCAAGAAAACACCTGAAAGAGTGAAAGCGTAACTCGATTTATTAAAAGCTCAAACGATTATTTGAAGTCGAATACGATTTCAGATTAGTTCTATTGTAGTTGATTACTGAACAAAATATATTCATTGGAAATTTAACCCATAATAATAATTCAAATATGAGAATACCATTAGAATATTATCATTTTTTATGTTAGTTATATGTTTTGTTGTTGTCATTTTAGTTGGTTAAAAATACTGGGACCTTGGGGTTATAAAAAAAAATATTTGGGAGGTGTTTAAACCATCAGTGCGTGGACATGTTAAATATAAAAATTACTTAGATACTTGGGTTTTCATTAGCGAAGCTGCTATAGCTTCACTAATCACACAACGATTTTTTTTAACAAAAAAAAATATAATGTTATTTTCATAGATGAGAAAATAACATTTACTCAACAGGGCTAAGGTGAGGTGTCTGAACCCCTTATCACTTTCTCTCTTATACACGCCCATGCAATCCAAAAAGGGAAAAAGCTTGATAAACGAGTGGCGCAACTCGAGTAAGATGAATCTAATTCCAGTTTAATCGAGTTGCATTTTTTCCAGATGGATATCCTACACTACAGTTACTTTTTAAATTTAATTAAGAGCCGGACTGCCGGAGGTCTGTTGGCTTGGATTCTTGGATTGTTAATGTCTACAACACCAAGATTTTACTGATACATATAAACTTTCAAAGTTGCGTATTCGACCCGCGCCCTCATTTATTACTGAATAAAAAAATATTTCATTACTTGTACCATTGTAGACGAGTTATAACAAATTCTAAATGACATTGACCCTTCGCAGACTTCTTCGCTTGGGCTCCCATTAGGGGACCCGGCGGGATCGTGATGAGGGCGTAGTCCTTTGCACGAAGGTGCTACCGCCGCCCGAATACTGGAGGGTCTTGGGGGGGTATCGGCAGTCAGGCAGGCGATTTTTTTTGTGAAAATCAATGTATATAATATATATTTTCTTTTTTTTTTGTGTGTTTTTCCTGATCTGTTTTTTTTTTGGATATATTAGTAACATAATAAATATTCTCATTTTATGGGAAAAAAATGTATTATCCTACTGATCTATGTCAACAGAATATATCTGTGTTTTATGGTAAGTCAATAATGTCATCAGTCACTGTCAAGTGTCAGAAGTAAGCAAACCGGATGTTCTCAATCTCATAAACCTGTTTGTGCTTTATATATAAATAGAAGTTTTGAAAACTAGAACTACTTTCATCGCCCTCCTTCGTTCTTGTAGAAGCCTATTAGATAGTTCGATTTATTCTTTTAATTTAACAAACATCGTCAAACATGTCTCCTATAAAACTATATCATTTTCCGCCTAGCGGACCTTCACGGGTTGCGTTTTTAGCCGCAAAGTTAGTAGGAGTTCCCGTAGAAATAGTTATAATCGATTTATTTAAGAAGGAACAGATGAGTGAAAGTTTCCTGAAGATCAATCCTCAGCACTGTATACCTACTCTTGATGATGACGGGTTTATCATGTGGGAGAGTCGCGCTATCGCGTGTTATCTGGCCGACAAATTTGGAACTAACGACGATATATACCCGAAAGATGTGCAACGCCGGGCTGTTGTCAACCAGAGGCTGTATTTCGATAGCTCGTTCCTTTACCCTAAAATTAGAGCTATTTGCGTAAGTGTTATTACAATTAATCCCTTTCTATGCATTATTTTGATTTCCAATTTTTTAATATTTATATAAAAATGCATTAACGTAAATAAAGGTTTATCGGTATTCTCAAATTTTTTGCATGAATTTATAAGCATTTTTATACTATTTCTAAAAATATGTCATTAGTGAACCATAAAGTTAAGCCTGGCTTTCGTATTTGTGTTAACAAAAAAATCTAAAATTGTATAGTTAGATTTTTCTAAAAACTATTTCTCTAGCTGGCAATTAAATGACTTCATTATGAAAAAATAATAATATTATTTCCATCATTGTTTCTTATAAGGAAAATTCCGGGAAGTAATGATAAATATCATCCCATATATGCAGGATGTTATTGTATTTGCATGTAGTGAGAATTGTATATACAATTCTGACTACTTAGAAATTTTCTACAAACATAACATTTATATATATTTTTCCAATTTATATTTCCAGTACCCAATCCTGTTCCAAGGAGTCACAGAAATAGCTAAGCCACTAAAAGATGACTTGAACTCTACTCTCACATTCTTGGATAAATTCCTAGAAGACAGTAAATGGGTAGCAGGAGAACATGCAACCATTGCAGACACAACCATTCTTGCATCATTATCTGGGATAATTGTAAGTTAATAACTAAGTTTAAATTCTTTTAAAGATAAGAAGGTATGTTTATTTATATGTCCATTTCTGTAGCACATCTACAGCCCAAATGTCTTATGTTGTATGAAATATAAAAATCATCTGTTTGCATTGACACAGACTATATAATTAAAAAAAATAAAGCCTGAATAGGCAAGAAGGGGGAGAGACAATTTGTATTATTATCATGACTACATGGGTATCAAAGGCTAGCTAGATGATAGACCACTAAAAAATAAATATTATAGTGCTTTTGACTATTATAATAAAAGCTCATAATATAAAGCATTAAATAAAAAATATAATTATCATAACAAAAAAAAACATTTTAAGCAATTGTGTTCCTTGTTTTAATTTTTTTAACAACATTACTAGTTTACTTTTTAAAAATATGTTGTATTTCAACATTATTATAACAATTGCGTCTGTGATATTTACTTATACATCAATTGATAAATTAAAAAAAAAAACCAATTAAATTATGCATTGCTAATTTACAACATGGGGTAGAGTGGCCATGGGAAGGCCAGAATGGAGAAGATTCGAGGAGGAGTTTGCCACCTGGCAAACGGACACGAAAAGTGGAACAAAAAACAATATACTATAATAAAAAAAATACTGTCATGTCCGAAAACAGGCTATAAATAAATAAATTTACGTTTAAGGTCTCATTGAAATGTAAGCTCTCAATGTAATTTAATCTTTTTTATATCCTCAAGCATTTCTGGATGTCATAAAATAAAATTCTTCTTTTGCAGGAAGTTGGTTGGGACATGTCAGCATTCCCCAATATTCAACGGTGGCTTCAAGACTGCACTTCTTTGCCTGGATACGATGAAAATCTTGAAGGAGCCAAGAAATTTGGTGGCGCAGTTAAGAGAAATTTGAAGTGATGACATTATAAAGAAAATCACAATATACATAAAAAATATGCATTTATTTTGTATACACTAAACTTGTTAAACTTAAATATATTATTGTTAAGTTTTATAAGGGCTCAATAAAGTATTTTTCTATCTATAAAATTTTAACACAAGCTGTTGTTCATTTTTAACTCTTCTCTTAATAACAATCTCGGATTTAAAACCTTTTTTGGACATAATATCAATAACCTCTTCTGGAATGTTCTCTTCTATCAACAAAAGATAAAAAGTGCCGTTACCAGCCAAAATCTTTGGTAATGCATTCAATAGTCTATCAGTTATTTCGCGGCCTTTAACACCTCCAGCCCAACTTGCTGAGATATTCACCTGCCCACACTCATCAGACTCCGTCACAACATATGGTGGATTAAATATAACAACATCAAACTTATTTTTAAAGCAACTCGCCAAATCCATGGTCACAGATTCCAATATAACATTGTTACGAGCAGCCGTACTCTTAGACATAACGCATGCTTTAAAATTGACATCAGTGCTAAAGCAAAGTGAATGTGGAAATGCCATCGCAAAGGCAGTTATAACAATTCCACTTCCTGAACCGACTTCTAGACAAAATGTGGGGTTTTTATTTTTTAAATACTGTAGATCTGTTTCTAAGGCATCAATCAGGAGGAAGCTGTCTTCAGCTGGTTCATAAACAAATTCAAAATCAGCCTTATCAATATGATTTTGATAGGGGGTCTCCATTGCTTTAGTTGATGCTGCCTCGCTCTGATGCTGTACCGCTTGTACTCTGTTCAGGCTCTGGTGGTGTAGGTGCTGGTAATGTTGCTCTAACTACTTTTTCTTTGCTTATCATACGTCTGATTTCATTTAATCTATCCTGTAAAAATTGGAAACACACTATTAACATGTTCTAATTGCTTCAATGTGTAGAGGTCTTCCTAACACGATCTTACACAAGGCATTTCATCTTAGTCCTCAGTAATTTACAAGCATATGCATGTTTGTATAAAATACAAGTAGCAATTAACCCTGCAGTCCACCTGATGGTAAGTGGTCACTGCCGTCCATGGTCATCAGTAACTTCATACAGAACATAATTTCAGACAGAAGTCAGTCACATGTTTATTATTACTTCTGAGGGCTAAGATCTGCTATATGTACGTTGTATGTATGCTACGTGATTACAAAAACACAGTTTTCAAATTTTAAATATGGCATATTAACATAAAATTAGACAAACCTGTGAAGCTTGTAGTACATTCAGTACAACTGTAACTTTATGTTTGCAAGCTATTAGCTTCTTGACATACGGATCCAAGTCTGGGTGATTGTTTAGAGCCTCTCGCACCTTTTGCAGCTCCTCGTTCAACGAATCTATCTGCTGTTTCAACTCTAGTTGTGCAATCCTAAAAAGATGAAGATAACAAGATGTAGAACATTTAAAGAAACTTAGATCTATAAGTATTAGTGTCCGTCCAAGGGTTGATTTTAGGCCGAAGCTGAAGCTGAAGGTTCAAAGACCATAAGGAAGTCGGTACTACATTGATTAAAACTGCTTTTGTAACAATATTTATTTAAACTATTTTTCTTTTTGCACATAATAATCTATGTTAATTATACAACTTCTTCAGCTGATTAAAATTACTTTGACTTTACTTCATTAGACTACTTCGATAGACTTTGAAAAATGATAACAGTACGAATAACGTAAGTTTTATAAACAATAGGTGCAGAAGCCCACAATGCAGTTTGATCCTACACTTGCGCTGCACCATCTCCTTCGGCTTCGGCTAAATCTTTTGTCTATTTTGGCTAAAGCAGAAGCTTTTGCCGAAGGTGGCCAATACCGAAGTTTCGTTCGGACCCTATTCAATATCTTAGTATTGACGTAATAAATAGAATAGTAAAAAACAAATAGATCTATAAATATCTTAGTATCTACATAATAAATAGTATAAAATGAAGGTTGTGGTATTTTGTACAACACATGAATAATACATTAATTCGTAAAGAAAAGAATTTACAATCAAAATCAAATATAGGTGAGGTTTTAGCAGTCATTACTGATTGAGGACATAATTAACCTTTTGACCGTCATTGTCACCTATATTTGACAAGCTCTTCCGGGCCTTGTACACCAACATATCTTAAATTGATAATAATCATTTAAATGGCTTTTTTCCAAAATTTTGTTAAATTTCTCGGCTAATAACTCGGGTTTTTTTTATGTTTTTAACAATGTAATTCGTTTATTTGATGTTGTGCTTTCATGGGGCTTGGTACACTAACTTGCATTTGAACATGGCATAGCTTTTAATAATGGTGTAGTCATAGTAAGTATTGGCAGCCCACAATACATAAAGAAAAGGCATACACTTAGGAAAGCCTAAAGCTTACTTCAGAAAATAAGTTAACGAAAATAAGGTCTATGCCTATTTTACCTGGCAGGAAAAAATAAAGTAAGTATGTCAATAATAAAAAAATAGTCATTAAAATATGGTCTTCTAGTTCTCTATATATGAAATTTAGGTCCCCAAAATGTGCAAGTTAGATTCTAAGCTGAGGCGGGAGGCACGGGTCCGTGGAGTGGTGTTGGCCCATACGCGCTCTAAATGTTAAATACATATGAATGAACAATTTATACGTATCTAAGTATACCAGGACTTTACACTGGGACTTCTAGGAATGGGTACGCACACAAACAAAAATATCTAGAACAGAGCCTCAATTTATCACTAAAAGTCTACTCTCGGAAACTATAATATATCGCCTGTAATATATATCGATATCGCCTGTAATAGATATCGGCATCCGTCGCAGACTTTATCATTTAAAGAAATAATTACCTCGTGGCTCTAACCCTGTCGTCAAGTTGGTCTACAGTAGGCTTCAGAAGCCCTAACAAGCCTTCAGCGAGGGTGTCTCTCGTTGGATTGTCACACAAATTGCCCGTGTTCTCATCCGCTGACGTTGTTGTACTCTCCGTATCGTCCATTGTTAACGAATATCAAATATTAATCCATTTTAGTCTTGCTCATATGAAGTAATGAGCGATTTGTGTATAATATTTTAAAGTTCTGTATATGTAAATTCTATTGTAATTTTAATTGGAAAATAATATACGGAAAAATCATATCAATTTGTCATCTAGACATTGACATACGGCATTTAGTGTGACAGATATATTCTGATGTTGGTATACTAATGAAAGCATTCAAAATAAAATATATAATTCAATTAAATGGATCAAAGTTTCAAAAACAGGTGTTTTGTGTTAATTAAATAAATAACCGCGAGCCACACAAACAGTTAAAGCATAAATTATATTCTATCCTATGAAATAAATGTTATTAACGCATTAATTTTATTTACCTGATACTTTATTTTTGGAGCATCATTGAATGTAACAATGTCAAAAAATATAATCAAATAATATCGATGCATCTTTTTTTGATCAAACAATAAAGTTATATTTTTTTTCATTTAATAATCAGTTTAATTTTTATTTATTTTGAAGTACGTTCGATTAGTACAAGTAGTTTGATTATAAATGATAATTATAAACAAAAACAACACAGTTAAATTGAAAAATTATTTATTTAACTACGTGGAAAATTACTTAGCACCTAGGCATTTAAAGTTTCAACTATTAACTAATCAGTGACTTAAATAACAGTTACATTGTGTATAATTGGCTATTGACTTTCTGCTATTACCTAGCAGCTAGCAGTATTGAGCAACTATATGAAACAACTTTCAGTCCTCCAAGTTATGACTAAGTTTATTAGTAACTTTTTGATTTATGATTTTATATAGTACATAAATATTATTTACAGCAGTGTAAAGTGTTGAAAATGTATATAACTCTATTAACATGCACATAACCGGATATTATCTAACATTATACAAAGAAAAAGTAAAAATATATATAGTACAAAGTGTTGTTATACTAAAATATATTCTACAATCACTGCGAAAATTTTAATATGTATGTTATTACCTACTTATTCATCATTCAATTTCAACAACTATATTACGTCTAAAGTTTTTCTAAAACAATATATATCTACATTCAGAATTATTGAACATACGTATATATAACATCGTTAAAGTAATATATACATAATATATATAAAAACTACAGAAAATACTACAATGAATCCATAAGCATCCGCATTTGATCTTTTACATGAGATTCCATGTTCACGTAATCTCGTAGTACTTCTTCGATCATTTCTACAAAAATCGTTGGCCACTGAAGTTCTAGGGTTCGGAGGCGCTGAGCAGCACCACAAGCCACTTCTATCGTGTGTGACAATTGACCGCGACCACGAACTCTCCAACTCATATCTTCCTATAAATTTTGTATATTTTACTATAATTTTTTTGTTATACTAAATTTACTAAATACCATAGATTAAAAAAAAGAAATATCTATCTAGTGTCCGACCGAAGGTCGATTTCTGGTCGAAGCTGAACCCGAAACCGATTATTCGTTTATCGTCATAACCTTCGTTCGAAGCCGCAAGAAGAAAATCGGTTCAAAATGTCTAAAAGTGCATAATACTCCTATACATTTTCAAAAACTATTCACATAAATTATAATGCTGATTATAATTTATGTGTGCTGCTGATAAAAAACGTCTAGGGCTCATTATAATTACTTAGCAACGTATAAAAATGATATAAATTCGAAATAATGTGACTTTCAAATACAATTGACAAAGCAGGCCTACTACGGAGTGGGCGCTTACCTCGGCCCTTTACGATCCTAATCGTTGTGTGCTGTTCAATACAGTTAGTTCAATTTATTCACTTGCTAGAAATATTCGGTTTCGGCCACAACTTTGGCCTATTTTGGCCGAAGGTGATTTTTGACTGAAGATGGCCGAACCGAAGCCAAAACCAAGTTTCGGCCGAACACTAGAAATATCCTTATAAACATAAATCAGAAATAGTTTGTAAAAGTTTTATATATAACCTGTGAAACATTTCCCTTCTTATATTGCAACGCTTCTTTGGCGATGACATCTCTAAGAGCAGGGTCAGCTGCTCTTAACCAAGATTTAGCACTTATCGAACTATTTCCACTTCTCCCTAATCTTGACAATAGAGGCTGGAGTGGAGCATCGGGAAGCGCCCGTAGGACTATATCGCTTAAGCCATTATAAGTTCTATTTGCCGATTTCAATTCCTCATCTGTAATCTGAATCCAGTATAAAATTATAACACATATTTCAAAACATACATAAATTATTTTAATATAAACTATATAAGTCGACCAAGCTAACTAGACGAATGTCAAACATGACGTCACTCGCAAGCTTGCGAGTACTGATGACAATAAAATTCCAATAATGTTTTTTTGTGAAATGTTGATTTCAATGAATTGTGAATTTTAATAAATTTCTGCATTAATAATTTATAAAATATTTATACTTAAACAACGCTTCTTTTACTTATTTTGATTAAAATAGTAACAATAACTATTGAGTACAACAAATTAATATTTGCTCATGATTTTATTATCTAAAATCAAAACAGATCAGGGAGTTTAGGTGCGAACGGTACTAGGACGAGAGCGGAGCGTGAGGGACCGGGGAGGGAAACCGCATTCCTTCCGTTCGTCTAGTTAGCTTGGTGGAGTAGTATATTTTTAATTTACCCTTTCGTCATTTATTTCCTTAAGTCCCCAATGTGCAAGTCTATAGACTGCGTATTCTCGCCACGTTTTTGTGCATATAGGGTTACCCTCTGGAAGTACCGTTAGACCAGTTAATCCACGAAGTTCAGCTAAAGCATGTAATTGACCCAGATATTGAAGACCAGTTGCGCGAACGGATATATGGGATACATTAGGAAATCTGTTGAAAATTTACATTATACAGTAAACTGCTTGTTTAAGTACGTGTTTATCTATCGAGTCACAAACATAAAACATTTTTAGAGTAATGCTTCTAATAATGGTATGGTACATACTTTGTTTTTAGTTCGGGTAGCGATTGTGCAACCGCGTTGAAATGCACATAATGAAAAGCGGCTCGTGTTACAGTTCGGGCTCGCTCCCATTCCCATTCTCGTGCGAGACGACGAACCGCGCCAGCACCCCAAGCACTCACTACACCATCACTAACTTCCACCAGATAATCTACACCTAAAGAAAAAGATAATTTTGAAATACAATTCTGTGGAATTTTAAACTATTTGAAAACACTTTCTACACTCATAGCCCCGCACTAGGATTTTCTCCTGGTTCGCGGGTGCCATGGACACACATAGACGAATACACAAATACCCAGACCCAGAACTGGAATTTAAATTCATCATTCAAATGTCTGTCTAGCTGGGAATCGAGCCCAGAGCCCACTGGGCGTCAGACCGGTATAGTGACCGCTCCCCCACGCGGGTCGTCAAATGCAAATAATTACTTACCCTGTTCTCTATCTTTCGATACTGGTACAGCCTTAGGCACCGGCTCCGAGGATTTCAAGCTTGCTAAGCTCTTCCCAGATTTAGCTCTAGCAGTAGAAGCCCTGTGTGCTGATGACGCTCTTTCATTCCGACGTGTAATGGTTGCACTTCTAATGTTTCTATTGCTTAATCTACTATTAAGGGAACCTTCGCGTCTTAGCACTCTACTATTATCACTGCCTGATGTTGAAGACGTAGCAACGGAGCCCACATTGGTACTTCCAGATATATTACTAACATTTTCACTATGATCAGAGTTCTTAGTCTTAATTCTCCTACTTTCTGGGTCACAAACGGATTTGGATCGCATCGAACTAAAATTTTCCCTTCTTCGTAATACAGTGGGAACTCGTCTAAAACGTCTTTTATTGCTTTCCTCCTCGCTGTCGCTAGTCGAGGATGGTATGGAGCTGAATGATGAATCGATAACAGGTTCAGCACTTGAGATACTTTCCCATCGTTTCAAAACAGGATCAACGCTATCAGCTAGTTTTACATTTTCTAGCGATGAAATTATTGGCAATAATATAGGTGGCAATCTCAAGTCACTATTAGTTGATGTAGATGCATCAGTTTCTTGTGAGGCGCTTCTTTCCGAAAAATTTACTCGTTTTTCTGGAGGCTTTTTAGCAGTAGAACTTCTTTGTAATTTCCTTACAGTTGCAGATTTTTTAATATTGTCAGCTATGCCTTTGCTACTTGTGTCACTATGATTGTTTCTGCAGTCGGAATCATCGGCTTGCTGAGTTGAAACTACAACGTCTGGTAAAGCCGCTGTTTCTACTGTTTGAGTACCACCACTTTGGGTTACGGCAACTGAGGTTGCAAGTGCAAAATCTTTTTCTATATCGACATTTTTAACCGGGCTTGTAGTTGTAGTGCTTGCAAAGCATTTGTTTTCAGATCTAGAAACATTGTATCGGTCATTTGAGTAAAAGTTTAAATGATATCATAAAAAGATGTTTATTTAGGTTAAATAAAATGGCAACTCAACCTTAGCAGTTCCCAGTTTGTACGAGCATTATGGATTATTTGGTCACGACGTGCAGCCTGCTGTTCAGTGCCACCTAACGCACAATAAGCCGCATGAGCAGCTTCTTTATTACTTCGCCAGGCCATTGCAGCTCTTCTTACCTTCAAAGTAAGAATACCAGAGCCTCATATTCAGCTTTATAAAAGACATAAAAGAAACATAAAAATCAATGTTTCTATATCTACTCCCCCCCCCTCGTCTTCTGCCACAACGCCTGGCGGCACCTATGCATTACACCAAATATCTGAATTCTGTAAGGGAATTTAACGGTAGTATTTATTACATACATACGTTATTACATTTATTAACACACCAGTTTATGCTTACCTGTTCTGTTACGTGCATGTTAGTCAATGTCACTAGATTAGGAAGGTATGATACAAGGAATGGTGTACAATCACCACCCAAAGCGACTGGATTACCATCTAGTGATACTTCAATGAGCGTCGTAGCTTCAGCCACAGAAGACACGTCTTCAACACTAAAACGATTATTTATTGTTATTACTTTTTGTATATTAATATTCTTTTTTATTTAATTTACTTTAGTTCTTACCTCTGTAAGTCATTATTCCCCAGATACAACTTCTGCAATTTAGACGTGTTATTAAATCCAAGCAACTTTCTTAATCGATTTCTTTTCAAGTTGAGTTCTCTTAGTGATATTAATCCTTGCAAATCATTTTGTCCTATACATTTAATCTGATTACCAGCTAGATTGAGAACTTTGAGTTCACTTAAATTCGATAAGCCACTGACTTTAGTCATTCTATTGCCATGTAAATCCAAAACTTCTAATTTTACCAAGTTGGAAAGGCCTTCTATTCGTTTTATCCTAAAATAAAGTAGAAATATAGTATCCAGATACGAATATATAAAAACGACAAACTAATAGGTATGTTATGTAAATATGATATCTTGTGACCTACTTACCTATTTTTTCCCATCAGTAGCACTCGTAAGCTGAAAAGTCTTTCGAGTGACGTAATTTTATCAATCTGATTGTCGTAAACATCGAGAAATACTAGTTTGCCCAAATCAAGAGATGTTAGACCAGACAAACTATTGATCAAGTTATGCTGTAAGGACAATAACCGCAATCCCGGCTCTCCTACTATATGAGGTATTGATGATAATCCCCTTCTACAAACAAAAATAATTTAAGTCCTTTAAAATAAGCAAAAAAAATTGACCAAATATATTTTCGCATGTTACATTTTTATTTTTGTTTACGTTTACATAAAGGTTGGTAGATGTTAAAAACACTAATTAATGCGAGTAAGCACTATTATAAAAATAGTGCTTATCGCATTAATTGGGTAATTTTGCCATTTGAAATTATAGAAGTAATCGTAATTTACCTGTCAAGACTTATCCTATCTGGTAGACGATCCTTTTCCTGTGGAGTTCTAAAAAGCTGCACCTTACCCTCACCCACAGCTTGTAAGTTAATTGAATCATCTTTTCCATCTTCTTTTACTAGATAGCTATTGCTAAAATCATGCAAATATTAAAAAAGGTATTTACATTACTGTCAGCTAAACGCTTCTGAAACACTAGATCAATTCCGATAAAATTTTTAATGTTCTGCTTAGATGTATGAGGATAAATTACTTTATTTTAAGCATTAGCGATTTAGGGTTTTGAAGGTTTAATGATGCAAAAATTACAAGTTTTCAGCAATGGGGTTCATTAAAGGGATTAAGGTCACATACGAGTTTCAATTTAAGAAGAAAATCGTTAATACCTATTCTGCGAATAAAGTAATAATTTATGTATTTTCTTTTAAGAATTAATTAATTTCTTACCCAGGGAGAATTGTATTAGAGCGTTGAATAGATCTGGAACGCTGATCGGCTAGGGCAGGTCTTATTTGTAAAAACAAACGTCCATCGTTAGTTGTCGTCGAATCTACTCGTTCACCTCCTACGTCTAGCGACTGTGCTGATCTCCCCCTTGTCCGAAATGCTAATTTCCTTATCTAAATAATTATAATAAAATATTATTTGTTGAATCTACACACTTACGTTATTTTGTTTTATTACTTTAATCTTACATTTCCGCGATTGTATGTGATAGGCATTAGATAAAAATAGTTGTAACACTCATTTAAAAATCATAATATTCGATTGGTCCCATTTGATTTTCCATCCTTCATATGAAAATAAATTCGTAAAAAAGGCAGTTTTGGTCCATTCTATCAATTTCAGAAATCGTTGCCTAGAAACTGTAACTATCAATGTTGCGATGTTAACGTACGATAACGTATTAAATCATGCTACTTCTACCTTTCAAAGTGCATGGGTTTAATTCACGTTGCATTAAATCAAGTCAATCGTTCATTTTATTACTAAAATTGCTTTTTTTTCTGGTAGAGAAATTTTAAACCCTGTGTTGAAAGTAATTTTAGAAAGTAATTAATTTGAACGTACTTATTATGTTACGTACTTTATTATGTTGGTGACAATGTCAATGGTTATCTAATTTTTTATAGCCAAAGTATAAATTATGCAAAAGAAGATTTTTTATAAAAAATAATAAATAATTATACTATTATACTAATATTACTGATAGAAATTATTGAATTTGTATGTATTATGTAATAACGAAGATTATAAGGTTAAATATGTTATGCGCTGATTTTATTCATCGCGTCATAATAATAATTATAGTATATACATACATATACATATATATGTATGTATGTAAACGCAGCCGCCAAAGAAGTTTGCTCGAACGAACACTTCACTCATTATGTACATACTGCCTGTTTTAAACTGAGCTGAACGAAACTGAGCGTGATGACGTTACATCGATTTTTTTTGTAGAATACGAAAGATAAAGCTATCAGATGTTTATTAGACTCAACAAGATTATAAACTAGGTTATAACTATTTAATTTATTTAAAAAAGACGACGAGCGAAGTATCATATTCTACACAGGTAGCAACTACTGCAAGCAAGGTACTGCAGTATATAAGTATTTATCTAATACTAATATACAATTACTATTTCAATGTTGTTATTCTTTTTGGCATGATTTTTTTCTACCACTTACAAATTGTCTACAGTAATAAAGTGACTTCTAACGGTTCGCGACGAACGCGGACAGCTCTATAGGCTTAATCGATAATCAATATGATTGTAAATTTATCGATATATCGTCGAATGTTCTATTGCTACTTAAAATATTCGACATTATAACCAAGTCGTTATCGAAATATTTTTTTACGACATGTTATTATATACATTTTAAGAATTACTTATTCTCAAATTACTGAAATTCTGAGTATTTATTACGAGTTAAATTATTTTCGATTACCTCGATTACCTCTACTGACAGTTCCAAAGTTTTGTCAGTTTAATCTGTGTCGCCATCATTAAATACGATACGCTGTATGACAGTGTGTGATACGATTTATTTTTGTAAACAAAAAAACATCAATGGTTAAGGAAAAATAAATTTTCGCTTTCATTTCTCTTTAGCGAAAAATAACTTGTACTACAAAATATTGTTAAAACTTTAATAATTTATGAATAGGATATTGAAAAGAGTGTATTCTTTCAGCGTATTTAAAACATTATTGTCTGGTATAGGAATAAGCACATCCGCGGTTGCAATGGTTCGGTACTTTACAAACCCTTTTGAAGATTATAATTCTGAAGTGGAGTTGGTTTTGCCGAAAGATTCGCTCATTCAGCAAATTACAGAGCACGTGAACACCATAACAAAACGTTTCAAGCCGATGCAAAAGAATGTCGACGGTGGTTTGTACGTCGGAGCTACCGGCATTTCCTACATGTTCTATAGACTGTCAAAGAATCCCGAGCTGGTCGAGAATAGGCCTTATTACGTGCAGAAGAGCATGGAGTATTTGGCGCCTGCCTTAGAGACGTCAGCCGGCGAACCGACTTCGTTTTTATTGGGCGATTGTGGTACATACGCACTTGCGACCGTCGTAATGAAGAACGCAAATGACGAGCGATTCGTAGACATGATGAAACAGTTCGTGTCACTGTACGCACGGTACCTCGAGCCCAATTTCATCAAATGTGGGGCCGATGAGTTATTTGTCGGGCGCGCCGGCTACATCGCCGCGGCGCTCTGGATGCACCGCGAACTCGGCACACCAGTCCTCAGCAAGGAGGAGCTGTACAAAATTTGCGACGTGATTGTCGAGTCAGGAAGAGAGAGAAATAAAGATATACCATTAAATTTACCATTGATGTATCATTACTATAAGACATACTACTTGGGTGCAGCGCATGGAACCAGCTTTATATTGCAGATGCTGATTACTGTGCCGAAATATTTAGAACACAATCCGAGAGCAGCCAAAGAAATAAGAGATTCCATTGAAATACTGACCTTGTTGCAAAAGTCTGATGGCAACTTCCCGAGTTGTTTGGAGGAAGTTAGGGCACAGGAACATAAGCTCGTTCACTGGTGCCATGGAGCCCCTGGAATCGTTTATCTGCTAGCGAAGGCCGCACTAGTGTTCCCTAATGATGACAGATTCATGCAGGCCTGTGAGAATGCTGCTGAGGTTGTTTGGGAAAAAGGTCTACTATACAAGGGACCGGGCATATGTCATGGAGTTTCGGGCAATGCTTACGTATTCCTCCTTCTTTACAGATTGACAAAAAATCCAAAGTACCTTCACAGAGCAAAGTGTTTTGCAAATTTTATGAACACAGAAAAATTTGTCAATGATGCAAGACTCCCCGACAATCCTATGAGCTTGTATGAAGGATATGCGGGCACTGTTTGCTTCTTATCCGACCTGCTCTTGCCAGAGGCAGCGGAATTTCCTTTTGAAGATGTTTTTTATGTTTATTAATAGCTTTCTCTGTCACTCCATAAATATGCCTATTTTCTTTTATTAGAAAAATATTTTTGTGTTCTGTTCATTTTCCTTAAAGCTGATTACCTATATGTTAACTAATATACACCATGAAATATGAAAGCTTGTTTATACAATTTAAGTACAAGTTACAAGAAGTTAAAAATAGTATTGTGTTGTTAATTAGACAAATTAAAATTAACAAACAACTATTTATCAATTATAGATTGCAAGAATATAGCAATATATATATTATATCGCCCAATTACAGGGTGATATTTGCTTGCTGCACTAGCTATATTATAATGATTATAATTGTAGTAAATAAATCTCATTGGATATACAAAAATATATTTAGAAAATTAAAAGTCACCAACACATAGAATGTGATAGATATAGTTAGTAAGAAAGTTTCATTTGAAATTTAAAATGATTTAATAGAATAAATATTTTTGTAAATTGTTGAGAAATTACACGTTGGTATGTACAGATGGATAATCTACGAGCTTTCTGGCTTCTCACATATTATGCCTATTCAGCGGAAAAGTTATTGAATATTTAAAATGATGTGTGGACAGTAATTGAGGTTGGCTCACAATCAAGTGTAATTTTTATGTCATTCGCTTTTCAAATATAAAGTGTTGCTTCTAGTCATACTGGTAGTTTTATTTTAACAAACATGGCTATAACAGGACTCTACCATTTTGTAGGCTTTTTGTCGTCAGCAAACTTTTTAGCTACAACTGATATTTTAAAATTTAATAACATTAACGACGCTGTAGTTTTTCATTGTAATGACTACAAATATTCAATGTTCTTGCAAAAAGCGTTTCAGAGCAAGAATATTAAAATCCAAACAGTTCATATTTGTCCAAATAGTTCCTATGACATGCCGCGAAATAATTTGAAAATTGGCATGGTTATTAATACCTCCTGCAACTCATGGGAAAATGTATTCTTGGATGCAAATAAAATCAAATATCGACTCTCTTGGATATTACAAACGGAAGAATTCTCGTTGGTTGTTAAATTTTTATCTGAGTACCATATAGAAATTAATTCTGATATCATAATAATGTCGAAAAATGGAACAAAATACCAATATAATGAAATTTTCAATACGGGGCTAAACGGCGGTCAGTTAGTTGCCAGAAATATTGGATACTGGGACTCCTCACTGCATATTAAAGTTCAGAGGAGATCAGACTTAAGCGGAGTAGTACTAAATTATGTTGTGGTAGTTACTGAAGATTTAGAAAATGAAACGTTCCAGCATTTCGTGGAACATTCCGGGTCAGGTCGGTTTGAAGTGGATACTGTGCATAAATTTAAGTCCTTCACTATGCTCACGTATATTCGGGATATGTATAATTTCAGGTATGGATTGGCCTCCGCAAATAAGTAGAATTTTATAAATAATCGAATTAAATGTGACAAATTAGCTTTAAAGCTTTGGTAAAAGATTGCTCCAGACGAAAGCTGGAACACGCTATTGGAGTTTTTCGCAACTGCCAGCACGACCGCTACAAAGGCATGATCAGCTAGCAATTGTTAAAAAGCTACAATGCAACGCTGCTTAGTACCTATAGTACCTTACTACACCATTATATTTTTTTTACTATATGATAGAGATAACTTGTTTTATTCATTGTTTTTAGCTACAGACTTAAACGTACAAACTCCTGGGGATACGTACGGAATAGAAGTTTTGAAGGTTTAGTTGGTATTTTACAACGGTCGGGTGCAGATGTAGGTGGATCGACGATATTCGTACGGGCCGACAGAGCAAGAGCCGTCGATTACGTGGCGGAGACTTGGCCATTTAAGTAACGATTGTAACTTGTGTAACATTTAAGAGTACTTTGATTTATTAACTTTTAAATATTTATTTTATTCAAAGTAAATGTATATATTACATTTTTCCTACAGAAATATGTAAATTTTACGAAAACTTGTGTGTTTAGGTCACACAGGTTAGTGTAATAAATGCAATGACGCGTTAGGAACCAGGAATGCGTTTTTAACGTGAATACCACCACTAACCTAGTTTTTATTTATGACGAAGATAAATTAGTTTTTATGGCACGCTGTTGTTCAACTTCCTAATTATGTTAATGATTTTACGTAATTAACACACTGTTGCTTTTAATGATATTTTGTGACTATATTTAATGTTCACTGCATTCTTATTGCAGACCACAATTTGTTCTTCGCCAGCCAAAATACCCAGGCGGATTTTATTCAATTTACACAGGACCGCTATCAAAGACAGTTTGGTATTGCGTTATTGGAATATTATTTTTGACTGCGCTTATTATGGTTTTGGCCCTCAAGCAGAAAGTAATTCTGGCTCACGGCGATGAAGAAGACAACCCAAACACTTTAACCTTCTTGTTTATATTTAGCGCTATTAGTCAGCAAGGTAATATTTAATTAAGTCTATAAAAATATGTAGCATTGGCACCATTCGTTGAAATTTGTAGAAGCGAATTCAAGGCATTTTGATGTCTTATGTTGTATGCTTTATCGATATTTTTCACCTCGCTTTATTGGCTTATTGAAGACCCGCGTGGCGGAGCGGTCACCATACCGGTCTGACGCGCAGTAGGTTCCCGGTTCGATTCCCAGCGAGATAGATATCTAAATGATGAATTTAGATTTTCTGTCCTGGGTCTGGGTGTTTGTGTAGTGGTTTTTGTATGTCCATGAGGCCCACGACACAGGAGAAAATTCTAGTGTGGGGCTATGAGTGTAGAAAGCGTGTCTTTACCCTTCTAATTCTGATAGTTATGTCCAATAGTGGTATATAATATTTCCGGACGTTCCGGAGTTTCCCGACTTTAACATAAAATCCATCTTATGAGAAATTATCGACCTTTATTTGTTGTACAATATTTTAAGTGATTTGATCATATCCATCTAAGGTATTATAAAATATCAAGTATCGGTATAGCTTATCTACGTACAAAATTAAACCACTGTTCACGTTAATAACATGTTTTTTGAAAACCGTAGGTATATCTATCAATCGTCGTTCAAACTCCGTTAAAATTATCATGTTTGTGACGTTTTTGTTCACGCTGACACTATACCAATATTATACCGCGACGGTGGTATCAACACTACTGAGGGAGCCACCGAGAGTCATAAGGACACTTAAAGATTTGCTGCAGAGCAACTTCGAAGCTGGGGCTGAAGATGTATTATATAATAAAGACTATTTCAAGGTAAATGGTAGAATGTATGGTGTTAGAACTTATGGCTTGATTCTAGTGACATTGCCGCCACACCTTTTTCTGCCCAATAACAGTGGCGTTAAAAGTTGCACGTGTTTTGGTTTGAAGGGCTTGGTAATGAAGACATTTTAATTCGAGGCGTTTTAACTTAGTCAACGACGACTAACGAATCTATGTGTGCCAGAGGTTGGCTCTGGCAAATCTGAAATATTCTCGGGGGGTTGGTTACAGATGTCCACGGCAGTGTCTACTTACTATCAGGTAGATTCCATGCTTCTTTCTACGGGTCTTTAATGACCTGAGACCGGTCTCAAATGCGTTACTTCTTCCGAGGCTTAAGTTTTAACGTGTATCTGCTTTCCTTTGTCAGAAGACAGTATGCAACACTGCATTTATATTAATACTCTTACACCATTCGAATTTGCTATTGAACGACGATCGATTCGGTGGTGTGTGAGCGCCGTTATAGTGACAATGAAGTATTCACAGAAGAACTAGAAATGACTTTTTTCAATCAAATGTGATAAAAAAGTAATTAATTTACATTGAATGGAAGGAACTGGTAAAAATTCAAGGATTTTATTGAAACGAAATATGCAGATAAAACAGCAATTAATTAACAATGAACAGACGTTACTTTCAATCCAATGCTTATTTTAGCATACAACCGATCCAGTTGCAAGACAGTTATATAACAAGAAGATTATCACCAGTGCTCACAGCAGTTATCTGTCACCAGACGAGGGAATGTCGTTGGTGAAGCGTGGTGGCTTTGCATACTTGGTGGACACTTCCTCTGCTTACAACCGTATGCGGAAGACGTTTACGGAGACAGAGATCTGCGATACTCAAGAGGTAGCCTTGTACCCTCCGCAGAGTATGGGTGCTGTTGTGAGGAAGGGTCTGCCGTATAAAGAGCATTTTGCTTACGGGTTGGTTATTTTCTCTACTTGTAAATCAGAATCTTTGATCTCAAAGCAAGTCTTATTTTCTTCTTTAATTTGTCATAACGTTTCATTTTTATTAGGTTTTTCTATGTAATACCGTATGATTTGATTTAAGAAAACTGCCAAAAATTTTCCAATTTCCATAAAATGGGACCCCCTGTGAAACTAACCGCGTACAATGTCGGTCGAATCGTGACGATCGGTCGCGGTATCGCGGAGTAAGGCCTGAACATACATAAAAAAAAAAAAAAAAAAAAAAAAAAAAAAA